>JAHHUM010000933.1:0-305000 GCA_036173005.1 Crenichthys baileyi
ATTGGGGGTTTTAGGATTTTTATTATTTTGTGTCAAAATCCTTTAGTGGAGCTGACACGCTTTAATGTTCAATAACCAGTCCAACTCAGCATGTTTACATCCATATTTAAGTCCATTAAATGCATCCATATCCTGGTCTTCATGTAGACGCCAAGGCTGGAAATTGCTTTAATGCCCAAAGCAAACTGGACTCTGCAGGGTTTCTGCTAGTTTCACCAAGTTAAATTTAAGTTTTTTATCACATTAGGATGTCAATCCAAGACCTACATGGGTTATGAAAATAACTTAAACTGGGAAACCATCACCTAAACAAAAGCTTAAGGAAGTTAAATATAAGTTTCTCATTGACCCTGGCCTGTGAGTTCTTTGCTTTCCTACCAAGGTTACCTGACTTGACGCCTTTAAAAACACAGCACACAGTCAGCTTCATGACTGTTACTGACAATAGGTCTTGGTCAACCATGATCTTAATTCCTAAATAGGAGCAGAGGACTCCGTGTAGCCAGATCTAAAACATGCAGAACAAATGAATGTAGAAGGTGTACTGGAAGAAAGAAGCAATGAATAAATAAGTGCTTGAGACTTGGTCTGGACAATCCGGATACAGCTAAGAGTTTTTATGGGTTACGATTGGAATGATTACACTGACGCTTTTTTAATAACCAGCAGAAACCCTGGCATTACAGCTTGTAATTATTGGCCTTTTCCTACTCATACTTTACAGTCCAGTTGTTACCTGGTAAGCTTTACAGCTCTTCAGGCTTTGCATATACTGTAGGCCTTTTTGTTTTGAATACAATGTACTCTTCTCTCTATCCTTGCTTAGTATGTTCTGGTCAGAACTGTGAAGCATGCACAGACAAGTGGGTCAAATCGAACATGTAACTATAGCTGAGTATGTTCTATATCACCTGGATCTGTTAGACCAGCTTGTTTCATCTGATGCAGACCAATCATTCTCAAACTGTGGGCTGTGCAACGGCATGACAAGGCAGTCCGTAGATGAATAAATTCATGAATAATGAATAAATGCAGGGTGGTACCAACCGGGTTGATGGTGTTGACCAGTTTACGAGGCTTGCTGAACTGCATGAGGCTCTCTCTGAGGTTGTTGAGGGGTCCCTCCACCAGGACCTTCTGCTCCTTGTAGTAGTTCAGCAGGTTGTTCCACAGGGGCTGCTTGGATAGCGCTTTTGGATTTCCCACAATGATCACACCGTACCTTCAAATACATACAAGAGGATGGATCCAGAATGAAGAAGAGGCTTGCAGCTGAAACCATGTTCTTCAAACTTATTTCTAAGAATGATGGTAGCCTGAATGTTTCTACTAAAACTAGACTTGGTGTAGCTGTGTCTATCTACAGGGATTTGATCATCCTCCAGGGATATTTACTTTGCTCTGGTCAGGGCCACATTGAGACGACGCGGGTCATTCAGGAAGCCAATGCCCTGATGCTCATTAGCTCGAACACAAGAAAGGATGATGAAGTCCTTTTCTCTGCCCTGAAAGGCGTCCACACTGGCAATTTCCACTTGCTGTTCAGATATAATACAGGTGAAGATTGCAGAGTTAAAGTAGCAAAACAAGAAACACACACAATCAAATAATGGCATGCAAACGGGAGTCATCGGGAAGATTTTAACGTTACAAAGCTGTTTGAAGGATGTTTAAGTTTTAAAGACACTGTACATGTCAAGTTTTGTTGGCGATCTGAGTCAGGAAATGATGGTACCTGATACAGTTTGGTGTGAAGGGAGCCACTAAACTGCATGTACTGGACCAGGTATGAGCGCTGTCCCTCGTACGGGGTGATGATACCGATCTGATCGGGTTTAGCTCCAGCCTTCAGCAACCTGGTGGTGATTTTCTCCACGTTTGCAGCCTCAGTCCTTAAAAACATCAGCGACTGTTAAAACTCTGTGCTTTTCTTATTAAAAAAGGAAAACTGTAAACAAAGTAAGAAACTCAAAACTTTAAGGCCTTCCTGTTCATCGTTGCATAGTAATAATACACCTTCAAACTATTCGTTATGTACCACAGCAGTTCTGATGTAAAGACTGTAATAGAGCCGTCCCCAAAATGTGGCCTCTGGGTCCTCTTTACGTGACAGTGGGAGAAAATGTTACCTGTTCAGATATGATGTTCCAGAGCTGGCAATTTCCTCCTGACCCTGAGTCACGTAGAAGAACATGGGCTTGTCTGGCTGAGGCCACTGAAAGTCAAAACCCTTCTTGATGCGATCACCTGGGAAAAGAATGAAGAGATTTGTTTTCAATAACCTGCTGATATACCAGCGATAAGGAAAAATAAATGGACCTGTGATAAAATGAGATCATTTTGGCTTGCCTGCTGTGACGCCATTCTGCAGGGAGCCTTCGTAGAAGATGTTGGAGGGGAAGGCACTGAGAGCTGGGTGCATGCGGTACTGGACCTGCAGGCGGATTGGCCGGATTCCCAGCACCACCAGTCGCTCAAACAGAGACTGAGACAGACCTGCCTTGGCTGCCTTCTTACACATCACCACAGGACCCAGCTGGCAGTGGTCACCCACCAGAATCAGCTAGAAAAGAAACGAAACGGACGACTGAGTTATTTACTAAAATATAAACTAATTGTAAGGCATAAATTCAGTATTCACATGTACATAAGATATTATTAACTAGGGGAAAAGTATTTAATACTCAAATGAGAATGAAAGGAAGTAAAGAATTAGAGCTGTTTTGGAATCAACCAGCTTTTAGTAAAAAGATGATTGGTTTGGTGAATGCACATAGTGGTACCTGCTTTGCTCCCAACACCACAGGCACCATACACTCAGGCTCGGTGGCCTGGGTGCTCTCATCAATCAGAATGGACCGGAACTGCATCTTGGCCAGGCGGGGATCTCCAGCTCCAACGCAGGTGCAGCAAATCACATCAGCGTTCTAGACGACGAAGAAAATCACTTAAACCTCTTTGTTATGAGCAGAGGAGAGGCCTCATTTTCTGACAGATCATAACGAGCTGAGCTACGTGATTCTAATCTCTTCTCTGTTTTATGACTTCACCATTTATATATTGCAGGAGCGCTCTAATTTATCTCTATTTCTTTAATGGCATGTCTTCACGTGACCATAACAGATGCAAGGTTAAGAAACAACATCGTCCGGAGCCGCACATTAATCATTTCACAATGTATAATCATTTGAAGCACCACCACGGGAAAACGGGTTGAGAGTGCAAAAAGAAGTAAAACAGCAAGCCCAAATAAAATTTAATATGGTTTTCAAAGTATTTTTTCACAAATAAAAACTTGAATAACATCCATCTGTATTCTGACGCCCTGAATGTTGTTCTTCCTGGATGGTTCTGTGTTTAAGCTACATCCACCTTCCCATCAACTCTGACCCAACTTCTCCACAGCTTCATCCCTGACCTGTCTGCTGTGTTCCTTGGCCTTGGTTCCCCAATGTTCTCTAACAAAGCTCTATGGTCTTTTACAGAACAGCTGCATTTATACTGAGATCAAATTCCACAGAGGAAGACTGTTTACCAACCAAATCACTTTTAAACGCAGTTGGTTTAACGGGGTTTTATGCAGGGATAAAGGGGCAAGAACACATGCAATAACCATAGGAAACAGAAAAGAGGGCCAAAACTCTTCAGACTAATCATTTCTTTTTACACACAACATTTACTAGGTTTTATCCAAGTAACTCTTTGGGTTGTACTGTATCAAGACAATCTTCCTGCTTTGTGTGTACTCCAGTTCGGCGTATGGAGAAATTCTTGGAAGCAATAACTTATGAGTTACAATACTGTTGACAAAACAGTTTATCTGACGGTAACAAAGTAATGTATTTTACTGTTTTATGGATGAAGGGCAGTCAAAACAATCTGATTTTATAAACAAGGCAGATCCTGAGCACTCCCTTACCATGAGCAGCTCCCTCTCAGCGGTGCGCTTCAGAGCGCGGTAGCGTTTCTCATCAGCGGACGACAGCTCTCCAGTCTCATCCTTCAGCTGCTGCAGTTTCTGAAGCTCTGGCATGCTAAAGAGTTCAAAGAAGGAAGCTAAAATCAATCAGACCCTTCCAGAAAATAAGAAAAAACTCAAATTGACAGTTCAGCGCTGTCCCTATTTGAAAAGTAGGTTTCATTTGATGGCAGAACCCTAAACCAAGAGGAATTCATTTAGGTGTACAACAATTACAAATACCTGAAACATTCAGTTTAACAGAAATTTCAAATCTATTTATTGTTTTAATGTTTATTTCTTTTTTAGCTTTTTCCCCAAAGGGCCAGTATTCCTATCCTGGCATGTATGCATTAGTAAATCAGGCTTTCTGGGAAAGTTCAGATCAACCACAAGTACATGAGCAAAAACATAAAAAGGTGATGAATGCTGGCATTTTGCTACATAACAACTGAATTAACCTGTAATACTAAAACAGGTTTAAGTATTTCGAGTTCCTTTTCTGCGACCGACCTGTCCATGTTGCTGATCTGGTTGTGGAGAGCCAGGAACGAGACTGGAGACTCGATGGCCTCCCGGCTCTTAGCACACAACCTGACAACCTTCAGGCCTGTCTTGTCGATCTTCTCCGTCAGCTGATCCACAGCAATGTTACTGGGAGCACACACCAGAACTGGTCTGCAGGATGGAACAGGGTGAGAAAAGTCAAATAGCCTCAGGAATTTGTAACATTTGGAGGGCATTTAAATTAAAGGGTGATTCGTCTCACCCATTGCCCTGTCGAGACAGGTGGTACACAATTGTGGCAGAGGTGACAGTCTTGCCGGTGCCAGGCGGCCCCTGGATGAGACTGAGCGGCCTCTGCAGCACTGTCTTTACAGCATAAACCTGAAAGGAAATTGTGTTGTTTTTTAATGAAAACAAACGAATACAAATAAAATGAGAAAACCACGACATTTGTCACATCTGGTCAAAGCTGATCACAGAAGGAGGAATCAGAGGATAATCATCGGTGGGTCTGACCTGTGAGTGATTGAGGTCAGGCAGGCCCGGGGCAGTGAAGCGCTTTGGCAGCTGACACTTGATCGTGACATCTTCGACCTCATGGCCCAGAAGCTTGTGGTAAATGTAGCCAGACACGGAGGTTTCGTCAACAGCAAAGGTCTTCAGGGCGCTCTGCATCCTGAAAAACAAAACAAATATGCAGAATATATGAATTTGGATGTGTAGGATACAGTCCAACTCCAGGTCTACGTTCATATAAGCAACTTTAAACTTCGGATATAGGAAATATCCTTTATTTGCTGTGACTAAGTTCAGGATTTCTTTAGGAAGATTGCTGTATAAATCAGATATGTGTTTTGGATTAATAGCCGACTGTTTTAGAGAACTTCTAATATAAAAAGATAATAATCAGCAAAGAAAGTGGTATAAACAATCAGCAGATCTCTTGTATTTGTGCACAGGAGGTGAGGCTTTTCTGGATCGAATCAATGCTTTGGAGGTACTGAAGGGGAGGTGGGTCTGCTTTCAGATCATCTGGAGGATCTATGCTCTACATCCGATTTAAATAGACCCTCAGCAGCATGATGAACTGATATTGGTGTGAAGTTTGTCAGACAGCAATGGGACCTGGTCCAGCACCTCTAATTTGTGACCATTAAATAATAATTTAAGGTCTTTTAAAACAAGACATCACACAACATTTAAGACTATTATTTTTTATACATCCTTCTAATCGATTCTGTGTTCGGGGGCACTGAAGCTACACTTTAAGTTATAGCCAGGAAATAATAACTGTTTCCAGCCACTAAATTTGAACACCCGATTTGTACGCTAGAATTGGCCAGAAGATGCCAAGTTTCATGAATCCCACATAAAACGTGTTTTACGATCATTTCAGGACCCAAAGTTCACGATAAATGAGGGCCACGATCTTTCGAAATGACCAATGACCTCCTATCAATAATACAATTTTAGCCTAAAAAACAGAGGGTCCCTACAAATGCCAAGCAAAAATATTTACTTTTCCAGACTTCACTTTCCTGAGCTACAGGTCATTTAAATTTATTTTAAGAAGGCCACAAGGAAGGAAGGAAGGAAGGACACGATGAAAAGTAGAGGAAAATATGGAGAACACAAGGAAGAAAGAAAAGACAGCATCTAGAGAATGGAATCGAGAATAAAGTCGAGAATAAAGTCTAGAAATACAAATATTTTTCCATAAAACAAGAGTCTTTTTCTATGCCTTCATTTTATAATCAATACATTTTCACACCTAGTTTATATTTTAGTTCTGGGCTGCATAGGAACCCTGTATTATTTGATTTATAATTTAAATCCCTAAAATGTCAGCTCTCACCTGTCAAAGGAAGTTGATTTCCAAACAAAGTCCACCTGGAAGTTATGTGGAATTTCCACAGGTGCTCCGACGCTGCTGCGCAACTCGATCGCAATTTCATCCCCATAGTCTTTAAACACAAGTTGTTAGGGAAAAACCAGCGCTATACTTAATAATTCTTTAGCTTTAAACTGTTGTGTTGAGCAAGACCTATGTGCAACTGTTAAAAATGTAAAGGATACTGTCAGGGACTTTGATGACGTGACCGATTCCTTTCCACAGAGGAGCCAAGTCTCCTTTGTACCGCAGACAGATCTCGTCACCCTGCATCAGCCGCATATCTGGGATAGACCGAAAACAAATAAGTTATTAACCAGTTTATGCTGAAAAGTAACAAAAACATCAACCACGGCCAAAAACTCATGATGGCAAACTAGTTAAAAAAAAGGTTTTTTTAATGCGCAGGGATGCCACCAAAGAATGCAGGAAGGAGGGAGGCTGCATGCAACTCTCATGATTGAGGGGAGGTGGGAAGGGGCTACATCGACACCACAGAACCACTGGGAGGAAATAACATTAAAAGCATTACCACCTGAATCCGTCTTGGGAAGTGTGAAATATGCAATCCGCTTTTTGTTTAACCCCAGGTCCCACCTGACGGTTATATTGTCTTGAGTCTAGAAGAGAAAAAGAAACTCAACCTCAGCAAAAATAGGAATTAAAAAGGCACAGCTGTGATTTTAGATCTTTAAAAAGGACAACTACTGGGAGTAATGAGCAGAGATGCACCAGCAGGACTGGTCTGGTAAAATGGTTGGTTTTTTAAGTTACGCAATTAACACTAGAACCACCAAGGAGTCAACACACCTCCACCACAGCTGACCCAAACAAGGACAAGGGATGCATCTCATAGTTGCAGCATAGTAGCTCTCGAAGGCCTGGACTAGGGCTTTAGACTGAATAATGGATCATTATAATCAATGCAAACATAATATATATTTGACTGGTTTGACAGGACCAATGTGACAAAGAAACACAACAGGCTACAGTTATATGGGTCTGATCAAACTGCCCTAAACTACAGGGTAATGTTTGATGTTTCCAGATTCTAAATTATTAAATATGAAATTTTTTTTACTGAAAATAAAAATTGTTGCACCTCTAAAGAACATCTGTTCGCCGGATTTAGATTGGGATGAATTAGGCTGTTTTACCTGGGGTAAACAGAGCAACTGGGGTCAAAGATCAATGGCTCTTGGATAAAAATAGGCTGAAGATAACCTTGAAAATATGATGGAGACATATTTGAGCGTTATTGTAAAAATACAGCAGAAAACACGAGTCCCTGACTGCAGGTTCATGTGTCTCTGAGGACCTAACATGATGTCATCTATGAGCTCTGTGGATAAATGTAGGGACGTATTTCTGCATTTATTAAAAATAACAATACCCCATTCAGAACTCTTCAGTTTTGTCTTTGGGGATTTGTGGTCTTCGCTAAATTGATTAAAACGAGACACAAAAGCTTCGGTTATGACCCATTAATTTTCCCTAAAAGCTCTAATAAAACATTTTTCTATCTCGTTCAAAGTAATTTTGGTGAATTTAACTGTAAATTGTTAATATTTCTGCATATAGTAGTATTCACAATCATTAGGCCGAGAGTCGTTTTTTACAGTTAACTTAATATTTTCCAGACATATTTTTTTCATTGTTAAATCATTATTAACTCTTATTCTACTCAAATTTTATAAAACTATCGAAGAAACAGAAGCAGCTTTTTTGAATGCCATTTTTGTTATAGTTAGGTCACCTTTGACACAGAGTCAAAATGTCTCCATGTTGCAGATCTGGGGGTGTTGAGGTACTGGGGCTTCTAGAGTTAAATGTAAAAAAAAAAAAAGCTGACCATAAAAGAAATGTGCTGCACTCTTCTTAAGAGGTTAAAGTCCAACAGAAAACAAAGGGTTTCAAAATGTACCCATGTCCCAAACCCTATACTAAACTCAAACAAAGTGCATCTGAAAACATACAATTTGCTTTCACAGACAGAAAAATAAGAGATCTAATTAAACAGAAATGTCAGATATGTAAGTGCTGATCGTCAGTCAGAGCTGATCAAGAGAAAATGATTCAGTTTCAGTAAGTGACTGATTGGTGCAGTCCTACTTGGGAGGTTTTGTTAGGGCCAAAAAACTTTAAATATTAGCTGAAAGATTAAACAAATAGGGAACACAAAAAGCTGTGAGGTTATGTTTAAGATATAAAGCAAAACTCCTTTTTTTATCCTTTATGATTTTAACTCCTCTCCACATGTAGTTGACAAGGAAAACATTTTCCCAGTTACCTGTGACTCCTTAAGCTTTTTGTCATAGTCGGCCTCCAGTTTGACCAGAGGGCCAAAGATGTTTTGGTACTGGTAGGCGTCTTCATAGCGCAGCAGCACATGCTGAGGTTCTTCATCTACTCCTGGTTTCTCCAAATCTTCCAAAGTAGCACCAGGATTGTCCTTAAAATAAAAGAAATAGACCGACTTCAATGTCCCTGATGGTTGCATTAAAACTAAGCAGATGGCAGCCTTTGCCCTAGCTACAGGATGCTTTAAATACCCCTCTTCTCACTGAGACGAAGCAATCTTACTTACCTTCCAGAGTTCTTCCAGCTTATTGATCTGCTGGGCAGTGATCTGACGGGCTCGAAGCTGCTCTTGCTCTGATGGGATCTTTACCAGCCAGGAGAGAAAACAGCGGTCCTGGATCAGTGGCTGCCACTGTGAGCTGTCCCAGTTGATGTCTTTCAGGCTGCTCTGGCTTGCGCACGGCTGCCTACATGGAAAAAAAATTACAAAGAAATTATTTAACAAAAACAGTTCAATAAATGTATTAACATAATAATCCACTCAATTATAGCTGCCATTTTGCAGATATTTAATCTATTTCACCGATACAAACTTTATGGCCCCAACACCTCTTATAGGAGGGCTTCTTCTCCCCGCAGCTCAGGCAGGAGGCTGCATCCCTCAGCTACGTGTTTACAGATGCTCCAGACAGCGCACAATCTGAATAAAATCATTGAGGTTTCTGCAGAGCAGCTTTCTAGCAACCTAGTTTTAATTTTGTTCTTTAGAGAAAAAAACAGAACTGTGTAGTCAGCGCACAACGTTTCGAACTGTTGACTTTCTACATTTAATTTAAGTTTCACGCTCGGCTTTTGTTCCTGATGAGGGGGATAAAACCTGCTGGTCGAGGCTTTGAGATGCAGGATCGATTGAATCAATTAACAGAAGGTCAACAGTCAACATCTTTATGTTAGTCTATGAGCGAATTCTAAGGACCACAGAACCCAGACAGTTTTTGGTGAACACATAAGGTTGCATGCACCACAGCACCCTGCGTCCTCTGCAACTAAGAGAACATTACTTCAACAAGGGCCACAGAATATGTAGGGTGTGTAAAACTAAGTTGAACTTATTTGAAACTCCACAAACATGACGAACCGTATTACACGGTTCCACCAAGAAGTGGAAGAAAAACAGCCAATCTTACCCTTCCACCATCACAGCATCTTCGAGTGAGCGACTTCAAAGGCAAAGCTAATTAAAAAGTTAATTGCAACCTTTAGTGAAAAAGATCTGCAGCCATCGAGAGTCATTGTGAACCGTGGCTTTCACACTATAGAGTGCTCTTTGGATGAAATATCCCATGTAAAAGAGATTTCATTGTTACGCTGATCCTCATACACGATGAGAACAGAAAGGTACAGGCTTGGAAGCAGCTAAGAACACTCTAACATGTGGTGCGTGGACTATCATTAGAAAAGAGTCATGTCACTGTGACTGCACATTTTCTAATGCGTGGCAGTTCATCAGAGGCTCTGTGGAGACATAACTGATCGCAAAACCATAATCAATACGTGCCACAATGGACTTCTCTTTTCATCATTAGATCCTCACATCTGGTTTGTAAGAAGGGTTTAAGAGCAGTTATACAACAGCAGTCAGCCAGTGAATGATTCCCCTTACCTGCAAAGAAGCACCACCACAGAGTCAGCTTTAGCTGGGATGAAGCCCAGCAGGAAGACGTTGCGACAGCCACAGTTGTAGCACTCCAGCACCGTTTCGCCCAGCGGCCCATCTTTATGCAGGGTCACTTCTTTACATTTGGCCCGCACCATGTGGTTCACAATGTGGCTGGAGGTGAAATATTGGCAGCAAAAGGACAGATTAAAATAACAAAACATGCAGGAATCCTTTTACATATGTGGTGATTATTGTTTTTATACGATAATCCATGACATGACTAAAACTGGGTCTAAATACCTCTTTAAATTGTCAATAAACCACATAAAGGCCTAGCATTACAACAATCAGATTGTTTTAATGCCAATGTTTGCTAAGTTTGTCTCCCACAGTCATGTTGTGATGATCTTACAGTGCATGAGATTATCAGAGGAAGATGAGACCACAGACCTGCCAGATGTGTTACCACGGCCATTACAGAACCACTTCTTGCTGGTGTTGCAGTACACCACACACGCTGGGTCATGGATACCACAGTAGCTGCAACCAAACAACATTGAACATACTTAAGAATATTGTAAGAATGACACATCACAGACAGACATATCTGCACAGAATACCAATCTCTGAGGTCTGACCCCCCAACTCGGAATAAACTGATTTTTGACTTTATTCTCCTTTAACAGATAAGAGAAAATTGGCTACAGGTCATATATGTGTTTTGTGTTTCAGCTACTCATTATTTTGCAGCTATTTTCTTACATTACATTATATTATCTAATGATCTAATGATCTAATGATAATTCTGAGCATGGACTGATCCTGCAAAAGAACGTACAATTTGGATTTAAAAATTCTGACTAAAATGAATTCATCTGATCTGCCTCTTCAGTAAAAAGTCACCAGCAAACAGCAGATTGTTCCACAGTAAACATGCAACCACGAATCCCCCCTTTATAGATCACTTTGTCATTGACAAGTTAAAAATCATGACTTTTGGGGTTTTCAGAAAACCCTGGATTGGCAGAGGTAAACGTAAAGTGCTGTTTTTGTGAAACAAACCTGTACAACAAAGCAATTAAAGTTAAAAACAGTTCCCAATAAAAACGGCAGTAATGCGAGAGGGTGACATGACCCCGGTACATCCATGGAAAATCATTGAATGAAGTAAACCTCTTATACAACTACATTGGTTTGTATGACTGATAAAAACATTGAATTTAAACATAATTTAGCTATAAATCCAGCTATTAAAAAAAAAAAACATTCGTCAGTTTCTTTTTTCAGTGATTTGAGACAATTGTTGGCCATTTTACATGAAGCGTGATGGTGGACCACAGACCATTAAAATTATGTTATATGCAATCAGTGCACTGCGAATCAGTCTCATTTTCCTTACACTGTGGCACAGTTTAAAGCCAACACCTAAAGGAAATATGTTTTACCAATTTCCTGTTCCCAAATGAGTTTTATTTATAAACACCATTCCTAGTTCCCCTCATGAGACAATTTTCAAGGCTGTAAAGTGACACTTTCCATTTATATTGTTTGAAAGAACCATGTAGTGCAGTGACACTGGGAGGATTTCTTTTAAACTAAAACAAATAACACGATTGATCAGCCGCAGTGCTCTGATGCGTTTGGTCATTCTTCCAACCAACCGGAAAAACTCCAGGATGAGTATTTTGAGCTGTATGTCCAAGATGTCTGTCTGTATAAGCTCTGTGTCTAAATCATCACTGAGGCTGCACAAATGTATTCAGTATTTTAACGCATGAAAAACTGTTGGATGCGTTATTATAGTTGAAGAAAAACTGAATAAACAAAAACATCCCAACATGATCTGGTTCCTGTCAAGGTACCTGCATGCGTGAATTGGAAGATCTTTGGTGTAGTAAGTATCTTCTTCATCCTCCTCAAAGTTGAGCTCACCCAACAAATGACTGGATTTGGCCACAGGGTCCTCCATTCCTCCATTGTGAAGACCTTCATCAGGACCATTTATCTGTAGAATACGTAGGAAATAAGTTACTTGTGCATTTAATTTGTGATCTTCACCTTTTATAGTTTTGTCTTTATTTTCACCAGATCATGGGCTCAGCCTACCACGTTTACTTGTACTTAAGTATTTTTTCCCCATAGAAGCTGTTCTTTTACTTGAGTATACTGTTTTAGCCCTTTTTCAGCCTCTCGCCTGTGGTAGAGACGATCATTAGCATACAAACTCAGTGCTAACAGACCAGCTAACGGCTGAGGAAGGCGCACAGTGAGGATGTGTACACGTTGACAGATCGTCAGCGGTGCGATTACTGTCATCTTAAATAACTGGAGATTTTTCCATGAATCTAGTTTTATTTGCACAGCAGAAGTGAGGAGAAGAGACAACTAGACCAACTTTAAGAGTGTGGTGTCTTAGCTAACGTTAGCTTAAGCTAGGCTAAGGACGCTAGTATTTTTAATAATAGCGGGCTAGCAGCAGCAAGCTAACGTCAGCACCGCGCCTTCTGGTGAAAATGAAAGCCCCAAACCTGTCCGTCCAACTGGCTCTGGGTCTGGCCTTGCGTCTGCGTCTGGCTTGGAAGAGTGAAGTCAGTGAAGTCGTACTCGGAGCCTTGGGTGTCCGCTCCGAGCAGCTCCGCTTCTTCGGTGTCCAGGAAGGTGAGGGTCTGGGAGCTCGGCCCGTACGCCTCCACACTCATTTTCGACCCTTAACTTTCGTTTTACTCAGCTATTTCCTGTGCTCGTAATAAACGACTAAACTGTGCGCAGCGTTTATTTATTTATCGTTGGTGTATCTTTCAGAAAGCGCCGCCAAGAGTCCGATTTTAAACCCAAACAAAAATTGAACCGATCAGAACCTCAATAGCTTCAACGGGACTAACAGCCAGCGGCGGTGACGGACTTTCCTGCGCCGCGCGACGTGTGACGTAACTGGGGTGAGGGGAGGAGGGGGGCTAGCGGCAGAAAAACACAGGCAGGTTATTGTAAAGAGTGCTCACTCTGTGAAAAATGTTTTTGTAAGGTTAATAAAACATAATTTCTGCAAGCAATAATCCGAATCCGTGTTGGCTTCTGATTGTTTCCCCCATTTTATTTAGTTTATTTAGAGTTTTCAAAGATCTGGTACATCTAAAGTGTAGCCAAAGTTGCATCGTTTGGGCTGAAGATTCCCAGTTTTAATCAAGATTCTCTGCCTTTCCACATTGTGCTTACCCAGTATAGTTTAAATCACAGAAGATCGAGGGTGAAAGCAGTTATTTTCAACATGTCATACATGCTTAGGTTAAAAAAGGAAACCATGAAATAAAGTGTGATCCCAGTAACAATTGGTGGAAGTGGAAAGGATGGACCCATTGAATGTACCCTTTTGCGATCTACAGTTTTTAAAT
Source organism: Crenichthys baileyi (assembly GCA_036173005.1). Lineage (NCBI taxonomy): Eukaryota > Metazoa > Chordata > Actinopteri > Cyprinodontiformes > Goodeidae > Crenichthys > Crenichthys baileyi. Next base: position 13,707 of record JAHHUM010000933.1, read on the forward strand.
CAATGGAGTGGTTGTTTTATCAATAAACGGGCCTTTTGATGTTTAAGATCACATTCACTAGGGCAAAATTTTTTTTGAAAAAATTTTAACATTTCCCATGAAAAAAATTTTTTTACCTATTAAATTTTTTCATTTTTAAATTTTCCCAACCCAAAACCCTTTAATGTTAAAAGCAGGCCCTTTATGCAATAGAGGAACGCAGAGTAGTGTAAATTTGAAAGATGAAAGGAAATTATTTACATTTTTTGTTTACAAATGAAACCTGAAAAGTGTGGTATGCATTTGTATTGAGCCCCCTAAATTATACCAAGCAGTGGCGGTTTTTGATTGGGCCTTTAAAGGAGTTGTCGAGGGGGGTTTTAAAAAGGGGCAGCGCCCCCCCCCAAACCCCCCAAAAAAGAAAAAAAAAAATATCTGTTTCCTTAACCCGGGGTTTGAAAAAGTTTTCTATTGTGTTTCTTTTAGGGTGCACCCAATGGGGAAGTTGGTTCTCTCGTTTGGGGTGAGAATACAGAGAGTTTTTTTGCCCTTTCAAAAAAATTTTTTATCCCCCCCAAAAATTTTGGGTGGGGGACCAGTTTTGATAGTTTGGAGGCCGAAAAAAGGAGGGGGCTCGCCCAGGGTGCCTCTGATCCCAAAAATTTTAAAATTTTCCATGGAGCACTTTTCAATCCTTTTGTCAAAAAAAACAAAAACGTAGGGGAAACCCTACCGGGGACATGGTTTTTTCCCCAAAAACGGGCCCAGCCCTGGCAAGGAGATCATTGTTGCGAGAAGCATCCAAAAGGTGCATGTTAACTCAGGAGGAGCTGCAGAGACCCACAGCTCAGGTGGTAAAAAAAAGCTGTTTAATTTAACCTTTTGCCTCACATCAAAACAGAAATTAAATTAAAGGCCTCAAATTAAAAGTGGTATCTGTGAAAGAAAACCAACACTGCACATCACCTAGAACACACACACACAATCCTCAAAGTAACACAAGGTGGTGGCAACATCATGCTGTGGGGAGACAGAAAAGCAGATCAGAGTTGATATAAAGATGGAGCTAAAAAAAAAAGGGCCCACCCTGGGGGGAAAAATTTTTTAAAAAGCCTGACAACACTTTAAAAGCTATGGAGGGGGTTTCATTTTTTGGGTAGACACCCATAAATATGTCAGAAAAAAAAATTTTTGACCAAAGTATATTGATGTGTTAGAATGGCCCAGTCAAAGTCCAGAAATCAGTTGAACTTAGAATCTGTGCCAATACATAAACTGATGTTCAGACGCTCCATGTCCACTCTCAGCTTGAATCATTTGGGAAATTAGAATGGGCAAAATTTTCAGTTTCTAGATGTGCAAATTCAAGTTTGTGATAGTAAACTTGACAAAATGTAGAAAAGCTGGCGAGGGTAAATTTATTTTGAAAGGGAAATCCAAAGGGCCTTTCAGGAGGCAAAAACCAAATGGAGAAAAGAAAACAAAAATACAAAAGATATTTCATGTTATTTAATTTCTTTATTTTAAAGCCTTTCTTTTACAAAGTGAGATTAAAGACTGCAACAGTGCATAATGACAGAGAAAACCTTTCAGAGGAAAGTCCCTCAACACAGGAACATACAACAAATCACAGAGCAATGAAGTAGGTATACAACTGAATACACACTGAGATTAAAAACGAAAAAAGTATTTGTGAGGTAGCCACGTCTGTACGGACAGCATCAATAATACATGTCAGATCCAACCCATGGAGAATTAGTAAGGCCTTTTTTAGGACAAAAACAGCAACAAGGCACAGGAGAGGGTCAGGGGTCACCTCGAAGGTTAGCTTGAGGCAGAAATTGTGAAGACACCTTTCTCCACAACCTTAAATAAGCCACACAATGACCTGTCAATATTTGCAAACTCCAGAGAAAGATGTGCTCTTAGGTTTAAAAACTGCAAAGATTTTTAAAGAGAATAAGAATGACAGGCACTCAATTAGATGGGTTACATGAAATTTAGGTGGCTCCACGATCTAATTGTGTGATCAGAAATCTTACCCGAATCCAAATATAAATGATCATTTACCAAAACTCAATGAATCTAAGCTGCTGTGTGACAACTGATGCAACGTTAAAACACAAACAAGTCTAGCTACAAAAGTTTAAAAAGGTTGCTGAGGCGTTCTTTTAACTCCAACCTGAATTAGAGTTAGGCGCTCCAAGCCGTCCTTGCAGCTGCTTATGAAAAGAAATTCAAGCCAGTAAAAACACAAGCCAGTAAAGCCGGTAAAAAGGAAAGCCTGTTTGTTTAGCAAATCACAGCTCTTGAATAGAAAAGAATAAGTAAAACTCAACCAAAAGCAAAAGTCTTAAAAAAAATCTCACACAGTACAATTGTTGAAAAGTGAAACTAGTTAAGATGGTCGTGGAAAGCTACATGATTCCTTTTAAAGTGACAGAAAATAAAAATATACAACCATTCACATTGTTTGACAAATGCCGTTTCAGAACAGATAAAACTAACTTTCAAAAACAGAAAGTGCAACAGAAATAAAGTTATAGGCCCAGTTCTGACTGAAAACCATGAGTCCAACTTCAATAAATCAACATCTCACCTAAAATAACTACTTATTATACATCTGAGCCACTGAGGAGGACATCAGAACATTTGGATTAAGGAGCAAAACTAAGGGCTGCACAACCATGAAAAAAACAACAAAATTTGCCTTTGAGCTGCATGCTGCTGCCATTGTTTCTCTTCACAGTTTAAGACACACTCAATTTTAAGTCTTTAGGCAATAAATACAAAAAATTAAAATAATCAAATTACCTGGTGGTCCAGCATCCGTGTGCAGTTTGATAGACTCTTCCCCAATACTGTTTTAGCACAACATGAATTTATTGCATAAAATACAGAAGTTATCAAAACTGTTTAGACTAAACTGCAGTATAGATACCCACAAATACAGCTAGCCCCCTTACACAGTTCTTCTAGTTTTGCTGTTTTGTCACACTTACATGTTTAAGAATATCAAATAAACTTCAATACCAGACAAATAGAATCTGAGTAAATACAAAATGCTGTTTTAAATTTTATGAGGTAAAAAGCGATCCAAACCAGCCTGGCCCCATGTGAAAAGTAATTGCCACTAGAGCTAAAAAAATAAATCAGATTAATCAAATATTGAAGTAATGTCAACTAATTTAGTAATCGAATATTCGTTAACTGGAGTAAACAGACAATAAAACATGCGATTTGTTTAAAGAACAACCCACTCAGAGCAGAAATTAGGCCAAAATGGTACAAAATAAAATATATACATTTTGCATTTGAGATGAACAATCTTCTTTGTCTGTTAATGTGATCTATCCAGAACTCCTCAAGAAACAGTTTTAGCTTCACCTTGTTCAAATTCTGTAAAAAAAAAATCTATTAAGCACCTTTTGCTAGCAGATTATTAATCGATTAATTGAAAAAAAATAGTGGAGAGATTAATCAATTAGTAAAATAATCAATTGTTGTAGGCCTTATCTACATAGGGCCAGGCTGTTCCCTTACCAGATAAAACCATCATTTAAAAAATGGTTTCTGTTTTCGCTCAGGTTAACTTTGTCTGATATTAAAATTTGCAAGTACTTTTTCCCAGCTCTGTATTTGTTTACTACACCTTCAAACAAAGCATTTTGTTTTAATCTGCCAGGAAACATAAAACTTTAACTTTTTCTCAACAGGTGTGCAGCCGTAATAAAACCATGACACGACTTTCAGACAGATTCCAGTGAATGAGATCCGTAAAATTACATTGCACAGCCCAAGGCCAGATCTCGGTGGGGTGGATTTATTTAATTCTGTCAGAACTGGGCCAACAAACTGGGGAAGTATGAGCTGGAACCAACCCGTTCCCTGATTTAAATAACCTTTGTAAAGGAAGGTAAATTCACAACTTCTTATAAAGAAAACTGAGTCAGAAACAATTCAACATCAAAAAGGAGAGAAGACGGATAGGTTCAAAAGTGAGAGAAAATGAAGCTTACAGCTAAACATTTCTAATTAAACCACACTGTTTATGTACATGGACAACTTCGAGACATGTAGGAGTAAACACCTGCTACCTGAAATATACTGGGACGAAGCAACGTGGAAATAGAAAATAAAAAGAAAATCTCATTCTGATGCTACAATTTCCCAGATGTGCCCTCTACAGCCATCCCAGTAACCCTAACCCTATAAGGTGCATTAATAGAAGACACATTTGGGTTTTTAGATCGTATTTAACGTCACATTGCTGACTCTTTGTATCTCTATCTGTGACTACATATAAAAACATAAGCAGGGATTTGCTTTTGTGTATCTGTTTTTAAACCTTAAAAACCAGAACATTTCATGGAATAAAAAGTTAAATGTGACCAAAAGGTGGCCTTCAGCCTCCCATTGTATCTTCTCTCCGCTGGGAGACATTAAATGAAGGTCTTTGACACACAGAAACATGTAATAATAAGAACAGCCGGAGGCTAAAAACAGCCAAACCTCAGAAGTTCATTATGTCCAAGTAAAGACAAGAGCAACAAAAAACAAAAACAAGGAAAAAGAAGTTTTGGCTACTTGTGGTCAAGTGCAATTTCTCTTGTGTGGCGTTGGGCTGGAGAGGCTGGTCTGAGGTCACTTAGTGGATGTGCTGCTGGCAGTGGATCTTCTCTTCAGCCTGGTCCAGGAGTTCCAGCATCTCCCTGATGATGGCCTGCAGTGCACGGCCCAGTTCTTCCCCACTGTAAGGCTTTCCTAGAGGAGGCACGTGAACGAAGGCAGAGCGGCCGTGGCTCAGGTACAGAGATGTGTAGTAGGTGAAATCACAGAGGTACCTGCAGCAGATGAGAAAAGACCGTGACTGAAAAGGTTCGCTCCACTAAACCCAAACAAGAGCTTCACTGGAAGCACTGCGGCAACTTAAAGTGTTATTACAATTTAAAACATTCAATTGGTTCAGGTTTTACAGCTTATCTGAAAACATTAATAGCTTTAATTTACAGTAGTGTGCAAAAGTTTTAAATCACCCACAATTTTGTCTATAATCTCCTATCAAGTAGCCAGACTTCCTTCTTAAATTAGTCTTGATCCATCATTCTCCAGGCCTTCTGGAGTTCTACCAAACACTTTCTCTGGACTTCAGCTGCTTAATAACTACCTGACCATGACAGCATATTGTCCAATTTGTGTACAAAGCCAAAAGATGAAGCGTCTACAGCAGATGAACAGTTTCGTAACGTCAGGTCTGGCTCCTTGGAAGCAAAATATACCTAGCGAAGGTGTGACATGTGTTGCACGGTTTTGTTTATTAGGCAGTGAAAGTGCAGACAGAGTAAAACGAAGGGTTGCTTAGCATTATACCTGCAGATGCAGCTGAAATCTGATTCTTTAAAAGTCCCACATGCGTTTTAAAATCAGACGTGTGTTTATGAGCAGTTTGGGCCACGGCAGGAAAGATAGAAATCTGTTTATAACTGTTGTTCACATAGTTTAGATTCATATTATTACAGAGTTATAAACAAAATGACATGGCAGTTATTAATACGTTTCATACTTGAGAATACAAATGTTGATACAACTCAAATGGCCTTTACATAAAATGGGTTTATAATCACTGACTTTACCACTAATAAAGTTTACGTATTCAAAGTGGGTCGAAATGTTTCTGGTTATAAGGCGGTGGTTTAAAAATGCAACATGAGACAACAAAGCAATAATGTACCAAGCAGACATTACATTATGACCATCTGGTTAAAGTTGCTTTTCTACTGCATGGACCTTTTCCAGGAAGCGCTGTAATTTCCTCCCTCCTGCATTTGTGTCGCAGGAAATGGGGCAAGAATCAGAGAAAGATAGTAGAAATTTACCTCTGAAAATAGGCCCTGGGAGGGAGGTCTTGCTTTTTGGATGAACTACAGGCAGAGTTTTGTGTTGGGAAGCTGCGTTTTCATAGCGCATTTGTCCCAACCTGTTGAGGGATGGACTTTGACCGACCCCTGAAGGTTTGTCGTTGTGGGTTCTGGCACCAAGACGTTAGCCGAAGATCTTTGTTGGATGTTGTAAAGGGTGCAACATCCATGGGTCAGACTTGTTTGTTCAGCACACCCTACTCATGCTTGACCGGACTGAGATCTAGGGAATCTTGAGGCCAGGTAAGCACCCCAAACTTCTTCTTGTGCTCCATAAATCATTGCTGAACCATGTTTGCTTTGTGGAATGGAGCATTATCCTGCTGAAGGAGCCCACAGCTACTGGGAAATACCATTTCCATGAAAGGTGTGCATGGTCCACACAATGGTTAGGTAGGTGGGATGTTACAAACTGACCTTCTGCTAGATCTTCATTCCCCAACCCACCGCTGTTCCTTCCTTGGTTCAGTTTTGTTAGCTGCTGACCACTGCAGAGAGGGAACAACCCAGAAGATCTGCATTTCTGGGGATACTCTGACCCAGTCCAATGCTAATGCTTGCCCATTTATCCTGCTTCCAACACATCAACTTAGAGGGCAAAATAATGGCTTGCTGTCTAACGTATCCCACCCACTGACAGGTGGCATGATGAAGAAATAATCAGTGTTATTCACATCACCTGTCAGTAGTCATCATAAAATGCCTGATTGGGGTACATCCCTCTATTAACATATCTGTAACTTTGCAGATGTCCTCTGTTAAATAAATCCTGTCAACCAAATATATCCCAGTTTGCAGAGTTGGTGAACAGAAAATCCTTTTTTCATCCCAACAGACAGGAGAAGCTGATTCCAACAATGACAAAAAGATGAAGAAACAAAACGGAAAACAAACTGAAAGAGGAAGTAGGTCACCTTCCAGCATCTTTGGAGACGGATACAGCTACTCCCAGTCCTGACGCAGTTACTCTCTTGCAGACCGACTCCATGTCAATAACTGAGTTGATACAGTCTGGGCCACCCACAATGCAACACTGTGAGTCTGGACAGAAGCTGCTGTTGTCCAGGCCTTTGTAGCCATGATTTCTGCCACACTTCTCCAGTGTCACAGTGGTGGCCATCCCTGAGACTCCGACATGAACTACCAGCTGAACAAGAAGCAGATTGTTAGAATTACTAAAACATTTCTCCTACCTCTGCTAAAAACACTGTAAGTTTCTGTGGCGCACAAAAAGCTTTAACAAAATAAAACCGTCTGCATTTATGACCATAAAAACATAACATTTAAATTAAAGCCAATTAAATCAGAGTTAAAAGGGCAACATTTTAGACATATTAACCTTGAAAACACGAGGTAATGTCAGATGGTGAAAGCTTTATTTCATTCGTCTTACCCGTGGATGAAACTGCTTCCACAATGATGGAACCAAACTCTGGACTTTCTGGTACTCTACAGGAACCTCGTGTACATGCAGGTCCACATTATTTCCCAATCCTAGTTTTTTCATTTCCTGACAGAACAAACAAACCCATCGCTTTATGGTTAAAGAAGTTCAACAGCGGAAACAATTACTGCAAATCTTTGTAAAACATCGTTCTTGGACAGAAATTAAATACAGTTCTGCTCAGAAGTTCTTGAATTATCCCTGATTTTTGTTTATTCAATCTTCAAGGTACCAGATATCTGTAATGTCTTAAAGCATTTTTGAATGTCTTTTAAAGTTGCTCTTTAAAACTTGGGTTATTATTCATTCATTCAATTGTTACAATTAAACAACCTTCAGAAGATTGTTTTTCTTTCTCAATTTATTACAGATTCATCATCATCGATCTGAGATTCTGTCGCTGTTTCCGGACTTCAAGACACCAAATTAAGAAGATTCTGATTTTCTTTAAAAAGTATAAAAAAAACCAACAATATTTTCGTAATTTCTGCATTAATTGAAAGTGCATGTCTAAAGTCAAATAGCTGTCCCTCTATGCGACACAGAAAATCTACAAATACAGTAAAATCCTCTGAGTTAGGAGACAAAGGTATCTATAAATAAAATAAAACTAACATGAATTATATCATGTCTCTCAGCTCCATTTAAAGTAACAGCTATATGACCAACGTCATATTGGAGAGAGAAAAAAACGGTCGACTGTTTCATGTGAAATTGTTAAATCACTCATTCATTTATTGCAGCTATAAAGTAGCCGATATGTTGCCACACTGATTGTTTATATTAGTAGTATAAGTGAAAATGCAACATGTGTGTAAAGGAGCAGTTGTTGTTACACTGCTCTACATTAAAGCTTGATATGCAATCTTTTCAAAACAAAGTCACATTTTTTAAGTGTTAATATTTTTACCCCTTTTTAGCATCTCATATTGGCCTTAAGAACAATTAGCATCAGTTTCTGTGTGTATTTTATATAAAGTTTGCGGTTCTTTATGTAAACATTGCAAGCATTTCCTTATCCGGTGTGTTCCATGTAAAGTCGTTCCATTATAAATAAAGCTGGACTCTTCAAAAGGTCTAAAATAAAGAGCAACTTTGATGAAAATTACGATATTTGCTGCTGTCTTCTTAATGTTTAAATGCAGCAGACTGAATGAACAGCGGACATGCTTCAGTAGGAAACAGCCTCTTTCCTGGAAGCTTCCAACACATTTCGTCCTTCCTCTGACTTCATTTTTGAACACATCAGTGAAGCTGGAAAACAGCTAACTGAGGCTTCAGGCCAAAGTAACAACTTCCACATTAAGGAGTGTTTTTAATCAGAGCGGCCCGTTAGTGCTTAGGTATTCTGTGTTTGCCCGGACGGAAACGTTTGCATTTTTAGTGTCTGACCGGCTGGTCAAGCATATAATCTTCTGATTACATTCAACAGCAGGTTTCTTAGTGCATCTCTACGACTTGAGAATGAAAAACTTGATGGATTTTTGACCCAATATGCTAAAACCATTACATTTAGATCATTTTTGACTGCTGTAGTTTGTTTTCAGGTCTGAAACTTCTTCTGTCCTCCATTTGTCCACTTCATTGTTCACTGTTATTTTAGCCACCGAACACACAATATAAAGTTTAGTGGACCTTCCAGGAGTCTGAAGAAGTACTAACAAAGACCATTAAAAAAAACAAAAAAAACAAGAAAGCCTGAAATCCTTGGAAGCAAAGAACATAGAATTTGGTGACGATTTAAAACTTCTGCACTTACTGTATGTCTTCGCTTAAGTGTTTATCATTTTAAGAACAACACGGCAATACCAGATATTACAGCACAAAACATCAGGTTTCTTTAAAAGTTCTGTTACTATTAAAGAAAACCTTCATGCAGTGCAATCACTGATATGCTTTTACCTTCAGAAAAATGCTCCTGAACTTACGGCCAGTAGCAACCATCACACTTTACATATATTCCCATCCATAGGATCTATTATTCATAAACAATAGCACAATGCGCAAAAAAAAAAGATGCAATCATAGATTTCATAAGGAAGGACAAGTCTCTGTTAGATTCCCCCCCCACCACCAATCTCCATTTAGGACAAGTCACCCTGGTCACTGACCCCCCCTCACCGGTATTAAAGAGGCTGGTCCGACCATGTCTGTGACCCTGCCTCAACAAGGCCTTTTGTTTGGCTCTAATATCCTTATCAAGTCCGTCTAGACACCCTGACAACCACCATCATCCCCCACATAAAGCCTCTGACAAACAGCGCTGCGCAGTGTGAAGCCGGCCAGCAGCTATTAAAGTGTCACATAACTATCTGCTACACAAATCGCTCCAAATGTGAACAAAAACGTGAGATACGGACATGGAGAACATTACAAGTTTTAAGTGTTGTTGTTGTATGTATCAATAAAGAGAGTTTTAAGGAATTTTATATTAAAATAATGCATCATTTTAATTTTTCTTCTCTCTCTCTATGATTAAACAAATAAGGTTTATAATGAGGTTGAATAAAACGAATGAAGTAAATACCTGTACTGCAACCCAGCTGGCGTTGACAGTATGCTCTCCAAACGGTCCAAAACCTGCAGGAAACCCAGAGTTTACTTTAACCATTTAAGACTATTATCATGACTGTTCGACAGTGAAAACACTCTGCTTATTTATATACACGTGCAAAACAAATCGTGAATATTATTCAGTTTAACTTATAAGAAGAAAGTACAACTGTTGGAAATTTTGGATCTTTTAGCTGCAAAAGAAAAAGCCTCTCATTAAAATTAAAAACGTCCTTTTCGTAGAGTTTGCTTTTAATGCACCAAAAAATAAATACGTTTTTCTACAGAGTATGGGTAATTATTATCCCTTCATGCAGCGCACCATAAAAACTGAAGAAAAATATCGCAAGACTATTCAGTCAGGCTTGTTTATACAGGGATCTATGACTGTTCTCCCCCCCCCCCCGTCCAGCACCCGTCCTGGGGTCAGCAGGTCCCTGGGGGTTGGGTGGAGAAAGGATCAGTCTGTCTGACAGGCTGCTGAAAAGGAGCAGAGCGAGGGGCCCGCAGCTGCCAGCCGGCTGCTATTGTGCAGGAACTGCTCCCAGGCAATCTACACATCTCTGCACTCTTTTGTGTCTGACTACACAAAATCTCAGTCTGGTGCTTGTTTAAAAATGAATTGTCAGGACTGTACTTTGTGCAGTTACAAAGCATTGATTCAGCAAGATATGAAATTTGACTTAGCAACATGTTTTTTAGGAAAATCTGTCATTATTTTAGCATAATCTTAATGAATACTGATGGAAAAGATGTTAAAGAAATACAGATTTAATTACTTGAAGTTGAAGATGTCAGTAGGAAGTGCTGCATTATAAAAGGCAAAATATAAACATATTTTAAACATAAACCAAATGTAGTACATATCTAAAAGCTCTGGAACATTAATTAATTTTGTTCACTTATTTGAGATCTGAGACAAATCCGGATTCTGTGAAACTACATAATAAAATCAGAATATAAACAGTTACAAATAAGACAAAAACAGAAATTAATGTCTGTAAAGCATCAACATTTATTAAAATACAGCCTTTTCCTTTCCTGTTGCTGCTAAGTTAATAATAATCAGTGGGCAATAATAAAATGACCTCGTTTTAGACAAACAACATAAGTTATTGTTTACCTTTAAAAACTCGAGATAACGAAGGTTATCTTTCACGTTTATAGAATTAACACATAAACAATTCACTAAGGAACATAGACTGATTTGAGAGAGACAACAAACGCTTATTAATTTGTCTTGGAAAACAAATAATTGAGTTAATTATTCTGAACTGTTTTATGCGGGCTTCCATTAAGGTAAAAATAATAAAATGTTCAGCTGGCTAAAAGCGTGTAAATAACTCTGCATGTGAAAATGAAAGTTGGCAACAAAGCATTTCTTTCTGGGTACAAGTGCAGCTCCGAACAACCTGACGCCATTAAGCAGAGCAGCTGTCATCTTCACCAACTTTTCCTTTACTTCACTCGCTTTTTACAGCTGCCAGAAAACACGACAACAACGAGTCTAAAATGAGACACAAACCCGTCACCACCACGGTCCGGCTGCTATTATCCATCTCCTGAAATGTCGCCTACAATCCGTCGCAGAACCTCGGTTTGTAAACTGATGCAGATCCGCGCATAGAGTCGAAAACCCCCCAAGCTGACGGCTTCTTCTGCCTAAACCCGAGGAAACTATCGGTTCTCCTTCATTCTACGTGCTGCGTCGAATGCAACGTCACGACGTTACTGTGCGGCACTCTTTTTCCTTCATGTTTAGTTACGGGTTGGCTAACCGGCCTTTGGTGTATTTATCGCCACCAACTGGACTGGGGTGGGAACGGAAGAGCACCAGGATAAAACTACTCGTATTAGCCATTCTCCAGAAACCTGTAATATTGGCCCTATTATGTTGTTTGCATTAAAATAATTATTGAAACATCGCTACGTTAAGAGTTTTTCATCTCTTTTTATGAGCTTTGTTATGTATCAGTACATGTTCTACACATTCTGGCTGATTAAAATGCAAGCAATCCTCTAGGATGTTTACCTCTAGGTTGCACAGCTTTATTTAGTCCAGTGTGTCCTCTTCTAAGACACAATGGATTAAAATTATGTTATAAAATTTCCTCGTATGTTTCTATATTTTTGTATATTATAAAGTGTCTCCCAGTATAAATCCCAGTAATCTTGTGAAAGTTTGTGATATAATTGTGACAATAGATTAAGCTTCTGATGTGCAGAACTGAAATTGATGCACAGAATCCAAACACCCTGGGCTTCCTTGGTATCTCAGCAGAGATGCAGTCTTATCGCCTTTATACCGCATCATGGTAATTGCAGTAATTAATGCAGAACAGTTTCCCAGTTTAATTTTGTTCGCTTATTAGAGATCTAACTGGGAAACATCCTGACTCTTTAACTGTAAATCACAAAATCTGAATTTAAACAGTTACAAATAAGGAAAAAACCGAAATTAACATAGAATGCTGTCAGTAAATCATCAACATTTATTAAAATACAGCCTTTTCCTTTCCTGTTGCTGCCAAGTTAATAATCAATAGGCAATGATAAAATTACCTTGTTTTAGAGAAATAACATAAGTTGTTTAACTTACCTTAAAAAATCGAGATAACGAAGATAAATTATGTTCATGTTTATAGATTTAACTTTATAGAATTAATTAGACTGAAAAATATTCAGCATACAGTCAAAGAATCTCGAATGTCAAGTTATTGAAGATACACGCTTCCAACAGCAGAGCAATCTATCTATCTATCTATCTATCTATCTATCTATCTATCTATCTATCTATCTATCTATCTATCTATCTATCTATCTATCTATCTATCTATCTATCTATCTATCTATCTATCTATCTATCTATCTATCTATCTATCTATCTATCTATCTATCTATATTCATACATCTGCCTGGTTAACGTTTTATGGTTACCAGCAAATTATGCTGCCAATGGAAATGACAGATAAGCCTGCAAAAAAGTCCACTGGAAACAGATTAGTGGAATGAATTATCATCTTTAGTAAAACAGAAGTAAAACATATATTAAAATAAGGAGAGATGGCAAAAGCATTGAAAGAAAGAAAGGCACATCGTTTTAAAAAATCCAAATAGAAATGAGAAGTACAGGGAGGAGAAAAGAATAGAAAATCATTTCACGTCCCAGATTTAGGTGTACGTTGGGCTAAACAGCACACTATTCATTATAGAAGAACATTGCAAGGGAAAATGTGAGTACTGTCAGAAGTTTAAGAAGGAAAGATAACAAGTAATTTAACGCCTAAACAGAATTAAACTAGATTTGATTGAATTATGTAGGAATAACTCAAGATATGAAAGTTATCAGCTAATAATAATTATCGTAGATTGACATCTAGAATGCCACTAATCCTTGAGTGGCATTCTGAATCCACACTCCATACGAGCTGGTGGCGGTAATGCACCAATTCGTTGAGTAGACAAGATGGGCAGAAATAACTCGTGGAGTTTTCAGGATAAAACGAAATGACACAGAGATTAAGTTCATGTTAATTCCTGCACATATCAGTATTGAGGGTGACGAGTTTGCTGACAAATTTGCTAAAAGAAAAGCAAATAGATTTAAAAGTGAAAATGAGGAGAAATTAGTTGAATATTGTTAAAATACATGTTAAGAACAATGGAGAAGTCAAGGCTAGATATAAAAGTAAAAATACAATTGGGAAATTTAGAAAGCGTCCTAGAAAAAAGAAAGAAGAGCATTTTATGTCAATTATTTAATTTTGCGTACAGGATTAAATACCACGCTTAAAATAATTAGAAAACGTGCTACAGGATATTGTGATTATTGCTGATAATCTTCGTAGAAGTTAGACCTGGCCTGACTCTACATTTAACTGTGGTGCCTTCCTGGTGGGGGGAATCGACCAAGCTGCTGCTCCGAACAACTTAATGCTCACCTTATACAGATTATACACTTGGCCCTGCCTTTCAGTGTTTAACCCTATTTTTCTCCTAGACATAGCTAATGAGTGAGCTTTTACTGTGACTAACTGTATGTGGTCTCTTTCATACTCTAGACTTGAAAACTGGCTCAGAGTTTATCTGTTTTTTCTTCCTAGATGAAACCACTAAAGGAGCTACATCCATTAATATTTACTTTTCCTTCCCATAGAAAGTACTCCTGGATCAGTGCTTCGGTGTTCTTTTTCTGTTTCTGCTCTGTTTTCTCAAACCCCCAGTCAGTTGTGGCAGATGGCTGATCACACTGGTTCTGCTGGCGGTTTCTTCCTGTTAAAAGGGAGTTTTTCCTCTCCACTGTCGCTACATGCATGCTCAGTATGAGGGATTGCTGCAAAGTCAATGCAAGCGACTGTCCACTGTCTCTACATGCTCATCCGGGAGGGGTGAATGCTGCAAGTCACTGACTGGATGCAATCTGCTGGGTTTCCTTAGATAGAAAAACTTTTCAACCAATTTGAATATTAAAATAAATCCGACTGCGCTGTTTGATAGTTAGGATTAATTGGAATGTGTGAACTTGACTATATATATATATATATATATATAATATATATATATTATATATATTATATATAGTATATATATATATATATATATATAATATATATATATAGTTTATATTCCTAAAAATATAAATATAGTTTATATTCCTAGATTGTAATATTCACAGAAAAGTAGGATACGTATTTTTGTTGATATTTTAAATTTTTTCAAAAGAAACAGGAATTTTCACAAAAGAATATCATATTGGTACGAAAGTGCCTGATCCCAACCTTAACCCCAAGGTGGCGGTAATGCACCCAGAAGTTGTTTGCCAACCGCCATAAAAAACAGAAGAAGAATCGCAGGTTTGAAAGAAAACCGTGGTGTTCAGCGGAGGAGACAGAAAATAAAACATAAACAGTCATAATGGTGAGTAAAAAACGACGAGGACTAACTGGTTGATTGCTTTGATCATTTTACAAAGCAAAGCTTCAGTTCGATTCATAGAAACAAAGTTAACAGGTTTGTAAACTAGGATACTGTTGAACCGACAGCTAACTGATGTTAGCATCTGTAGCTAAATGAGGTCTTCGTTACGCAGAGAAGCAGTTTTCAGATAAGAAACGTAGCCAGCAACTTTATAAATGTTTAAGGTATTTCCATAAAGGTTATATTTGGCGTGGATATTGTAATATTTCTTCATTTGACTCGTTGAAGACGAATTGAAAACGTGTTTACAGCAAATCACGGAACAGGAGAAAGTTGATTTAATTTTACTGTATGACAACATTATTTATTATATCATTTAATCTGTTTTTCTGTTATTTTTCAGCTTCCCTTGTCTTTGCTGAAAACTGCCCAGAATCATCCCATGGTGAGGAGACACCGACCGCCTGAAGCACTCAGTTTTAATGCTCATAATCCTTATATTTATGTTGGCTGTGAAGCACTGATTGATTTGGCTTTTTAACGAAGTGAAGACAAACAACTTACTGACCTAATTTAAACTGTTAACTGAAGTATTTTCTGTTCTGAGGACTGATTAATTATTCACCTGCTGTGATTAATTAAAGTCACAGATGTTCTCAGATGACGTAAATTCAGTTGGTCCCTTTTTATTTAAAACTAAACGAGACTAAAAATCAGTTCTTGCTCTTTTGTTTTCCAGTTGGTTGAGCTTAAAAATGGGGAAACCTACAACGGCCACCTGGTGAGCTGTGACAACTGGATGAACATCAACCTGAGAGAAGTCATCTGCACTTCCAGGGTAACGCCGCAGTCAATCACCATGTAATTTAGGCAGATTAGAGAACAAGCCTTGGAGAGCACCTTGTCCCAACCACTCAATACCCTTAGACAGGGGTCCCCAATTAAAATAGCTGGAGGTCCACTCCCTCCCTCATTCAAACACTTTGGGGTCCAGACAGTTTAGATCGATACAAAAATATCTTCCTTAACATTTAATTAACTCTAGAGTTTTTTTTTATATCTGCTGATCAATTATTCATATGCCCATGAAATCATCTCCTGAACAGAAAAGAGCAATTCAATTTAAGCAGCAATATTAAACACACTTTGAGTGGCACAGTAGAGCTGGGTCTGTGCAACTTGGTATAATTCTGCTCTTCTTGTTCAGCAAGTGACTAGCAGGGCAATTTGTTTAACCTTTTTCTTAAGCTGTTGTCCTCCTTTTCCATCTTGTTCCTGCCACAGCTTCCATGCACTCTTTGATCATTTCTCAGTCGGTGAGGGATCATGAGGAAGGCTTTTTGTGTTTTCCCAAAATCCACTGTACTCACAGTGAACTCTCGTATGCTCACTGTTGTGCTGTAAGAGACTGTTTGCTTGTGTCCATTCATCTTTAAATGTGTGATTTTCACAGTCTTACTTTACATATTTTTGATGAAACCATCTTCTTTTACTCACCAATCTGTGCACCAAGTCATTGTACTATCAGCAAGTGTGAGCTCCCAAGGTAGTAACTTAGCAACCCGCATTGAAGGACTCGCATAGCTTCTTCTTTGTCGTTTTCTGGTGGTTGGCATACAACGATGTGGTGCATTACTGCCACAAGACGGTTTGGAGTGTGGACCAGAATGTCGCTGACCCACATAGCTGCCCGTTGCGCCTGTTCAAAAGTCAGACACGTTGTAAAGTGGCACCATGAAATAAATAGGCCATGGGGAGAAATTACCCTTATGAAATAAAAGCTGGCTTAAAAAAATGACATCTTGAAATAAAAATAAAATAGTCCCAACAATAATTTTAATTATTAGGTAAAATTTTATAGGGAGATTATTTTATATTATAAAGCTGATTTTTTATGAAAAATGAAATATATTTCATAATAATGAGCTGAGAATTGAATATGCATTCAGTTATTTCACAATTTCATTGTCACATTATATGTTTATCTGTTATTTATTGATGTAGATACTTATTTCATAATGTTTAATTTATTTAATTTGAGCACTTCGGCGATCCATACAGGTGAAGTTAGACACTGTTTGATAACATGCAGTAATATATAAATGTTTAAAATCAGGTTGGGTCCGGATTGGATGGCATCTGGGTTCGGATCCGGACCCTGGTCCGCTAATCCGTGACCTCTGCCCTAAGAGAATTACTGAAGTAAGGTTTTTCAAGGTTTCTAAAGGTTATTTAAATATTGATTTTGGACTTGCTTCTTTTTAATAATTCTACCTGAGCACGACAGTATATTGGGCAGTGTGTGTTTTAAAATGAATAAAGATAAAAAGATATATATTATATTCTTGTGTCATAGAGGGTTACAGTCTCTATATAAAACAATCCTAGTGATGACTAAATTATGTTTGAGAAATATAGACACTATCATTTCCCTCTCACAGGATGGAGACAAGTTCTGGAGGATGCCTGAGTGCTACATCCGAGGAAGCACAATCAAGTACCTGCGAATCCCTGATGAGATCATCGACATGGTGAAGGAGGAGGTGGTGTCTAAGGGGCGGGGACGTGGCGGCGCCCAGCAGAATAAACAACAGGGCAAAGGAAGAGGAGGACCCGGTCGAGGTGAAAAGAAGCACTGTCTGTTTGTGCACTGTTTGTTTCCTCATTCCTCTGATAAATATGCTGCTTAAACCTTTCATAGGTAAATCTTCGGACTTATCATTGATAGTGGCTTTATTTCACTCCTAGTTAACCCAGAAATGATTAGTTGACTGACTGAATATATATAAATTATATCTTCTCTTCTGCTATTCCTCCTGCAGGCGTGTTTGGCGGCCGTGGCAGAGGGATGTCTGGACCTGGGCGGGGTCAGCAGCAACAGCCGCAGTCCGATAAGAAACCTGGAAAACCGCAGGGAATGAAGAACCAGCACTGACAAACGGTCCTGCACTTGTGATTACACCCTGTTAACAGAGTGATTCCTGCTTCACACAGGAGGATACAATTAACCATGTGTTTGTTTTTGGTGTGATGGTTGTAGAACAATACAGATCTGCACGAAAAGCTGTGCTGATGGAACAGATTTTTTTAAATTAGTCAACAGCAGTTTTTCACTCAGTTGGCATCCTTATTTTTTGCAATTTATGTCAAACTACAGAGAAATATTCATCTGTTGTGTTGTAAACAATTTAGTTTCAGTTGTTTTGATGGTAGTTTATTCATGTTGTTTCCATGATGTGAAACGCACCTAAAATGTATTTTTATTTACTTTAGCTGTTTTCTGAACATTTGATATGATCACAGGATTTAAGACCGCAGACTGACAGCTAAGAAAGTTCAGCTCCTGAAATCTTTAGTTAAAGACATTTACAAGATGATGCATGATGAAAATTGATTATTCCAGAAAAAGATTCTCATATGCTTCAGACGGAAATGGAAAAGTCCAAAATATGTTGAGTTGTTTCTTTTTATTTTTGTAACAAAATACAATATTGTAATTTATGTACAGAAGACCATGAGAATAAAAAACGTTTTGTGGAAGCAGTTCTATTTTCTAAATAAGATAAGATTTTCTTTTTTTTAATTACGGTTTAATATTACAGGAATTTCAAATCTCTGGTGCACTAGCGTTTTTTCAAGTGGGTCTAAAAAGAAAATATTTGTCTTTAAATGCAATATTTAAGGGATTTTTACTTTTTCTATTAAGGAAATTAAAATCTTGGGGTGATTAGAATTTTATTTTAAAACCATTTTAAATCCATGACAACAGCAAAGCTTTTACAGTGAAAATATTAAGTTTAAGGTAAATTTTGAGATCTCTAAAGCTGTCTTGAGTGGCGTTTTCTATACTTAACAAATTTCTGCAACTAAAATTAAGTCTGAACTGATATTTGAGAAATATTTGCGTACTGAAATGTAGAGTATGGCAGTGTCCTGTTCAGTATATGCACATTTGTGAACAGCCAGCTTCCTTTGCAAACGTTTGGGGTTTATCTTCTTCTCAAACCCGGGCCCGTTAGGCCACGCCCCTTTTTGGCGTTTTTTTTTTCCTTAAATATGTCGCAAGAGGAAGCTTTAATCTTCCCAAAACAAATCCCCTAATGAGTTTTCCACAAATACCTTTTAGTTTTACAGCAACTTAAACACATGCGATGAAATTTTAAGGTCCCTAAGACATTGCTGACTTTGTAAACAAAACGGTACAAAAAGTACCTTTCTCTTTGCAGCACCCCCACATGTCTCATAACTAACTAGCGACATTGACCTTTCTAACAAGACATAACTTGTCTTTGTAGCACCTTCTCTGGTGATGTAATTTGCATGCACATTACAGTCTGCTGGTTGCTCTCCGTTGGCTGTTAACTTGCGCGCTACTCCATTAGCTTCCAGTTATGTTTGCAACTGCACATTTTGATGATACACGGAGTAAATGTCATAACAAAATGCTATGTCATATGCAGAAGGACTCCTACAATGGGAATCAGTACTTTTATTTGACCGGATTCCCTTTTTATGAGGTGAAAAACACATTTGGCACCCTTTGCTTAACTGCCATTTCCGCTGGCACATTGCCCTCTAAAACTTTTGTGGAACATAAATGCTTCAACTTATTCAGTCGAAATTTGCTACAGTTCTAGTGAAGATGGGGAATTTCCATAGTGTTTTGCAATGTTGATTTAGAAAAAACTTTTGGCAAGGCACAAAAACATTTTTTTTCTTTTTTATCACAAATAAATCAGAAATAGTAACAGTTACAATAGTGGTTCCACTGGGAAAATATTCTTTTATGTCTTACCTTTACACAGGGACCAAATGAATGTAGGCCTTATAACTGTAGCTATACTTGATTTATTTAAGGTCTGAAATTTCAGGCAAAAATTGCTCTAAAACAGGCTAATGACTTTCTGCTGGACAACCGTCATGTCAGCAGCTTCTTCGTAATAGTTTAGTTCGTAAAAAATATATAATTGGGGAGCGGTTATGTACAACTTAAATTTTCTGAGAAACAGAATTTTTGGGTTTCATTGGCTGTAAGCCCAAAACATTAAAATTCACAGAAATAAAAATTCGAAATATATCAATCTGCAGATAAAAAATCTGTTATATTACTGAAATAAATTAACTTTTTAAAGATATTCTATTTTTTAATGCACCCATACTGTCCCTGTTCATGAACCTCATTAAGTTTTACTATCTGACAGCTAGTTCTGGCATTACATCACTAACAATAAAACAACATGGAGCAACTGTGGTTGGTGTAACAACACAAATACTAATATTAATATTAATTTCCAGGAAAATTCATTAACTGCTGCTTTAACAATTACCAGATAGTAAATAAATGTAAATTACTTGCAATGTTACGACTCCCCACCCCTTAATAAAATATCAGCTCAGCAATCAGATTATTTTTGATCATTTTATTTACAGTGAATAGGACAATCTTCCCCTTACATCCATTCAAATAAAAAGCACTTTCAGGTACACTTATCTTCTAGATAATAGTTAAAAAAGTCAAGCTAAAATACTAAATGTAATAGTAGTAAAATAAACTTAAAGTAATCCTTGAGCATAAAATTAATTTTAAAAGTATCCTTGTCAACATTACTTTTCTCAGGAGTTTCTTACAAAGTCCTCAGGAGGAGGACTTTGTAAGAAAAACATGCATTAATAAAAGTCAAAAATATAACTTCGGTCTGAAAAATAACTGTTAGATAACTTAAAATGTCTCTGAACTCCTTAATAAAAACCCTTCAATATCCAGTGTCTCACCTGACTTCTCAAGGACATTTTTTGTTCGTAAGCTACAACTTTTTTTAAACAAACTTTAAATGTGATCAACAAATAAAATAGAAATGTGATAAAAAATATAAAAAAATAACTCACCAAACTTTACCCAAGTTTAACAATGAAGTCATTCAAAAAAGTAAGTGACAATATAAATGGGTTTAAAATATGAAAAATCTTTTTTTTAAGTATGTCCAAGATTTACAGACAAGTAATACACTGAATATTAAACTGAGAAAAATGAAACATTTATTTTAAAAACATTTATTTGCCCTTAAAAATGTGGTATTAAATAGATGAAGAAAAAATCAATACAATAGCAAATTTTTTGGTAAAAAAGTGAAATCCTCATATTTCTTTCAACAATCCTTCCAAATTTTAATACATTTGTCATCCCAAATAGCGGAACTATTCATAATTTGTAATAATTCAATCAGAAAACATTGACCAAACCCCCCTAATATCTGCATTAAACACACCATCAAAAAGGAATCTATGAAGTTTTTAAAAGATTAATAGAAAAATATAGACTTTTTCTCAGCTAATGCATCATGCAACCATCTGAGATCATTTGGTTCCTGATTGGTTATAAGTAAAAACACTGTAATAACAGCCGTCACACATAATAAAAAAAAACACTTACTAAAAAACAAAAAAAGCAAAAAAAAAAAGCATTTCTTATTAAAAAATGCAGGATCAGAAATAAATTGATAAACGACTCAAGAATCAACTTATCCCATTCATTCATGGTTCATCCACTCTTGTTTGGATGTGACTACATATTTCCAAGCCTCCAGAATCTGGGAAAGCTGCATTATTTCAGGGAAGTTCTCCTCCACAGAATCAGGAAACTCCACTTCTTTGTCATCCATGTAGAGCTGCATTGCCTCTTTTACACTATGAACAAATATCAAGTAAAAATAGCATTACTTTCTCAGGTCCATCAGAAGCAAACGGCATTAACAGCTTAAGAAGCCCAAGCATGCAGACATTAATAAAGTTAATTTCATGCTATATTTAGGTCATTAATTCAATTCAATTCAATTCAGTTTATTTATATAGCACTAAATCACTACACATGTGGTTTCAAGGCACTACAAAGTCGATTCAGTCAAATCATACAGATTCCAAGTCAGGTACATAGATTCCAATTGATCCTAATTATTAAACAGTGCATTCAAATTCAGTGTAATATTCAAATTGGTAATAAGTATTTCTATCTATGCAAACCCAGCAGATTGCATAGAGTCCGTGACTTGCAGCATTCACTATCTTACTTTGAATTTGCAGCAATCCCTCATACTGAGCATGCCTTCAGAAGTTGCCTGATGATTGCAAATGACTAAATAGAGTCCAGCTGTGTGTAATATAATCCTCATACAAATACAGCTGCTCTGTGACTGCCTCAGAGGTTGGTTAAGAGGAGATATTTTGGGGAGGAAACAGCATCATAAAGTTCAAGGAAAACACCAGACAGGTCAGGAATAAAGTTGTGGAGAAGTTTAAAGCAGGCTTAGGCTATAAAAAGATTTCCCAAGCTTTGAACATCTCCCGGAGCACTGTTCAATCCATCATCCGGAAATGGAAAGAGTATGGCACAACTGGAAACCTACCAAGACAAAGCCGTCCACCTAAACTTACAGGCCGAACAAGGAGAGCACTGATCAGAGATGCAGCCAAGAGGCCCATGGTGACTCTGGACGAACTGCAGAGATCTACAGCTCAGGTGGAGAAATCTGTCCACAGGACAACTATTAGTCATGCACTGCACAAATGTGGTCTTTATGGAAGAGTGGCAAGAAGAAAGTCATTGTTAAAAGTAAACCATAAAAAGTCCTGTTTGCAGTTTGCCAGAAGCCATGTTGGGGACACAGGAAACGTGAAAGAAGGTGCTTTGGTCAGAAGAGACCAAAGTTGGTGGTGTAGGGGTTTAAGCACGTGACCACATATAGAGGCTATAGTCCTCAGAGCGACTGTCCCGGGTTCGAGTTCCGGACCCGGCGACCTTTGCCGAATGTCTCCCCCTCTCTTTGCCCCTCCTTCCTGTCTGCCTACTATCAAAAATAAAGGCCTCTAGTGCTGAAAAAATTATTTAAAAAAAAGAAGAGACCAAAGTTGTTTTGGCCAAAATGCAAAACGCTATGTGTGGCGGAGAACTAACACTGCACATCACTCTGAACACACCATCCCCACTGTCAAATATGGTGCTGCAGCATCATGCTCTGGGGGTGCTTCTCTTCAGCAGGGACAGGGAAGGTGGTCAGAGTTGATGGGAAGATGGATGGAGCCAAATAAAGGGCAATCTTGGAAGAAAACCTGTTGGAGTCTGCAAAAGACTTGAGACTGGGGCGGAGGTTCACCTTCCAGCAGCTCAAGGACCCTAAACATAAAGCCAGAGGTCAGTTTCTGTCTTTATATCAGATTCATACGGTGGGTGCGCTCCTTAACATTCCTTGGAAAAAAGCAGAGAAGAACAAGCCAGTGTGGGAGGAGATTTCTCCATGGAAGAACAAAGTGTCACACAGCAGGACTGGCTCATATGGATGGACCTATCAGAGAGGTCATGTTTTAACATGTGATTTACCACTGATAACATAAATATGCTAGAAAATATAGATTACAAAGGACCACAGGCACAGCCTGAAACGTATCAGATTCCATAGATTTATGGACTATCGATTATTTCAGACCTCATTTTGTCTTTGCACAGAAACAAATCTTATTTTTTTAATTGGTCACATAGTCAAAGTGGACGAAGCAGTAAAGTGGTCCGCCACTCTCACCGGTGGTTCTGAAAGAACGAGTGCTTTGCCTGATGTCGTCGCAAATGCGTACAAACTCCACCCACACTGTTCCACAGAATTCCTTCTGGGGGACAAATGGTGCACACCCTTATGCCCCTTGTTCACAAACGCTCTCCATCTAATCTAACTGAGCTTGAGCTGTTTTGCAAAGAAGAAACGGCAAATATTTCAGTCACTAAATGTACAAAGCTGGTAGAAATACACCCTAAAAGACTTGCAGCTTGAAGCAACAAATGCATGGACTAGTTTTTCTTACACTCCTGGATAGGATATTTCTAATTTTGGCAATATTTGGGGGGTGAAACAAGGAAATCATAGAAACCTGTTTAATATGAAAATAAAATGATATATCTTGGTCAAAAATAACACCAAGGTTTTTTACTTTATTACTGGAGACCAACTTAATGCTATCCACATTCAAACATCTTTCTAGAAAACATATTTAGAGCAATTGGAAAAGCAATCCTGTTAATTAGTATAAATTACATTCAGCTGTGTGTATTTTACCTCCAGAAAGGCTTGTAGCGATCTGTGGCATGTGGACGACCCAGAGCCAGCAGGATGAACTCATGCATCTCCAGCAGCCACTGGACAGCGTTGCTTTGAGAGAAAAAGCCTTTCAGCTCAGTCTTGTTTTGTTCAGTCAGTGGCTCCTGGTACTCGGCTGCATACCCTGGAAATGGATCCTTCATAAACAAAAATTGGTTAATGTGTATTTATTTGGGCCTACTCAGAAGGTATGTGAATAAAAAGCATATGTTGTATTAAACAGCAGAAGGTAGAGGGGCTCTATAGTGGAAGCTGAAAATACTGTAGTAGCAGTCTTGCATATGAAATTTTAAGATGGTAAAATACTTTTGGGTGAATTTGGGTAAAATCTAAATTACAACAATACTGTTTTTAATATGACCTGTAGGTCAGCTGCAGTAATTTCTAGGAGGGGGAAGTCTGCAATAGTTGGGGGCAGTTGGCACAGAAATCAGTTAGAGTGGGAGGGGTAAAGACACAAGTTTGCAAGTCTGTGAGGGGAACAGACACGACTACCTGCAGTGCAGTCAAACAAACATGGATGCCCCGATTACCAACCCCATTGATATGTTTAAACCCCCTAATATTTTAATGACTAACGAAAAAAAAAAACACTTGCTGTTTTTGTTTATTGATTGAATAATAGATAATTATATCTGGGTACTGATCAGAGGGCTGTAATATAGTTAGTTTTATGGATATGAAAAGTTTGCAGAAGGCAGGTTAAAGTTTGATAAAGACAAAGAGGAGCAAAATAATGAACATGAAATAAGTTTTGGCACAACTTCAGAGCATTACTGTGCAAGACCTGGATTAGAGTGAATTAGAGCCTTTTGCCTGGAGGAATAAGAGGAGAATGGAGTCAGTGAAAAATATGTAAAAGCAGGAGTAAGACAGAATCGAAAATATACGGGAGAAATATTCCAGCGGGGCTGTGACCACATTGCTGCAGCAAAGACATGGGTCTTCTGTGGCTTCATAACTCTTAAATGTTGGACATACAGTTTGCATCATTGTCAGAAATTACATGAGGATGATGTCCTTGGTACAACACAAAACAGTCACCAAATTCTATCCCTGACAAGCACATAAAACAGTGAAACTACACGATTACGAAAACCACAAGTATAGTACATTTACAGCTGTGCACTCAAAGATCCAACACTGTCAGATCCAAATGCAGGCCGACCACAGGGAGAGAGGTGAAGTGAAGCGTTTTAATGATGGAAAAAAAAGGAAGACAATTCTGGCCCAAAGAGAACAGGACATGGAACCGGTGGGAGCGTAAGAAACAGTGAAAAACAAGGAGCTTAAATACTGAGGCAGCGATGGAAATTGACTTGGAAGCAGGTAAACTAATCAGAGGGAATGTGGAACAGCTGTGGCAGAATGAGAGCAGGGAAACTGAGGGAGGGAGACTGATTAACACAAAGGGAGCTGAACTAAGACACCAAAGGAAACAAGTCTACCACTAACACAAGAGCAATAAACTATATAAAAACAGAAAATCTGAAATAAGTAAAAGGCTAAAAACAAGGAATGAGCTAAACATGGCAAGACCTAACCACACTAGAGAAAAATAGAGCAGTGAACTAATCCAGGAAAACCCAAAACAGCCCCAAAATAATCAAAACACAAACAAACATCCATGGATCACGACAGTCTGGTTTTAATGGTTTAGTTGGTTTTCTACATTTAAGTTTCTGATTAATTTCTCGAAGTGTGACCTACTCGAGTTGGTGTGTAGAACAATAGCTTAGTGCTGTACATCACATTTTTTTTTAAGTTTGTTTAGTTTGTTTTTATTCTGTAAAAGTAGTATTAATAGTAAAATTATATTACAAATGTAACAACTGACATTAGTGTAAAAAAAGGCACATACCATTTTAAGATGCAGCATACTTTCAGATTTGAGGGAGGAGAGAAGTTGCCACAATGAGGCACAATGTTTGAGGCTGCATTTGCTCAGAGCCTGAAGAAAACATACAGTTGATGAAAACATGTCACTTTGAGTCTATTAAAAATAAACAGAGTAATTGTGTCATTTGTATGTTATTTTTCAGGTTTGTTAATTGGGATAATTGCCTAAATAAATAGATAGCATCTGTCTACCTGTCTCTTCCAGATGTATTTACCTTCAGAATATGTTCATCAATGTTCTGGCCCATCTTTAATATGTCATGGAGGTAAGTGACCAGTGGCATACTGGGATCACCACCAGTCATTGAAAGGAATCCCAGGAGTAGCTCAACAATCCTAAGCGCTTCACACACCTCTCTGTACGAGTCAAGCTTTCTGGACACACCGTTCCGGGTCAGAGTGATAAGTAAGACCTGAAATAGAAATAAAATCCCCAGTCAATGAACATCGTGGCCATGTAATCAGGAATGTATTCCATGTGTATCATGTGTGCATGTGCACAATAGCCTGTGAGCATCAGGTGAGGATGTAGTATTTCTGTTTGCGTTAATGTCTGTTCATTATATCTTGGTAGCACCTTGGCTAACTACGTGCAGAACCCCTCTCTGACAAAAACTGGAAAGAGCTCACTTGGAAAGTTAGTTTTTCCTGTCTATCATGGCTGAACACCGTTGCGCTTGAAACCTTTTTTCATGATTTTCCGTTTGTGCTGTGTTATTTTGCAAATGTTTTATTGTTTATGTATTTTTGGTTATAAACACCATTTAATTTCCACATTTTAACGTACTTATGTACATATCTTACTTTCACTTATTTATTGACTGTCAGTTACTTGATTATAGTTACTCACTTTTGTTTTCAAAATTACTTTTACTTACTAACACACTATATGTTGGGCTCAGCCATGGGAGAACTAAGAAATGAACTACACACAGAGAGCAAAAGAAACTTGTAAAAACTGAATTGACCAATTTTAATGACAGCTACCAGGAAGGAAAAGTTTCACAGGTGGAATCCCAGTGAAAGCAGCATTTCTCTCTCTTTTCCCGCAGCAATCACCGCATTGGAGGGACACGTGTGAATGTCTTTATCTCGCCAGCTGAGTAAACGACTGCATCTTCGAAGAAAACCTTGGATCCAAAATAAAGTAAGGCCAGCTGTATTTGTATCTGGTGACTGTATCCCGGCTGAAAATAAGACTAGCTGCCTGAAACTGGCTGTCTGAGCTCCTGCAGAAAGAATCTGAGAATAGATTCTCCAAGAGGAGACAGGTCTGTCTCTGATTACGCTAATAAGGGTGATTCCTCTCCACTGCCCTGAGAGAAGACGGCAGAGGAGCCAGCCTGTGCAGACGATCACCCCAGGCACTAGACGGAGAGCGACTCACTGCTCATTGCACAACATGCTTCACTGTTTATCAGAACAGTTCACAGTAAGAGGTTGTATTTGGGTTGATAAAATTAGCTTAGGATAAAACAATTTAAATATTGTTTATTGTACTGTGTTTTGTATTGTTTTGATGTTTAAAGTGTGTCAGGCCGGAGCTCGTCTAGAGCATCCTGAGCTGAGGGTATGATTCAAACCTTCATCTCAATGAGATGAAGGTTTGAAT
This sequence comes from Crenichthys baileyi, assembly GCA_036173005.1. Lineage (NCBI taxonomy): Eukaryota > Metazoa > Chordata > Actinopteri > Cyprinodontiformes > Goodeidae > Crenichthys > Crenichthys baileyi. The sequence continues at coordinate 41,169 of JAHHUM010000933.1, forward strand.
CATGTAGATAGCCAACCCCTACGCCACAAGCGCCGCACCCCACTACTTACTTTTAACCAACCCTCCTTGAACCGCCACTTGACGTGATGGAGGGGTTTGAGTTCTCGAATGATCTTGGAGGCTATGGTTTCCGGGGCTTAAATGCCGCTGGTAGGGTCTCCCATGGCAAAAAGGCTCTGGGTAATGGGTCCGACAAAGAGCAGTTCAGTAGCCTTCATGAGGACAAGTCCAACGAGGCACATGACATCGCCCGGTACGGTGGAGCTAGGGCCCCACTCCGAAGCTAGGCCTGGGGTCGGGACTCATCGGCGAGCACCTGGTGGCCAGATTACTCCTTGTGGAACCCGACCGAGCCAAGCCTGAATGAGAGATGCAAGGCCATCTCCCGGTGGGCCCACCACCTGCAGGGGGAACCATGAGGGACCGGTGCTAAGAGGATCGGTCCCTAATGGTTCCCCCTGCAAGGCCATCCCCCAGGGCGCCCACCACCTACAGGGGGAACCATGTGGGACCGGTGCTAAGAGGATCGGGCGGCAGTTGAAGGTGGAGAACCTGACAACCCAATCTCCTAATGCCTAAACTGGCTCTAGGGACGTGGAATGTCACCTGGGGGGGAAGGAGCCCGAGCTTGTGCGGGAGGTCGAGAGATATCAGCTAGAATTAGTCAGGCTCACCTCCATACACAGCATGGGCTCTGGAACCCAGCACCTTGAGGGGGTTGGACTCTCTTCAACTCAGGAGTGGCCCGTGGGGAGAGGCAGCAGGCTGGGGAATCCCTAAACCGGGAGTGGACACCGGCAGTAAAGGATGATGTCAAGCTGAAGAAGGAGTTCTATCGGTTCTGGTTGGCTTATGGGACTCCTGAGGCAGTTGACGGGTACCGTGAGAACTTTTAGTTACTAATTTAACTTTATTTACTTCTGCCATTCTTACTAAAATTTTTACTTTTACTCTCTATACTCGCCTACTTAATGTTACTAACTTTATTTTACTTACTTACTACTTTTACTTTATAACTTCATTACATTTACTTATTTACTTCCACATTCTTAGTTACTTTTTCTTACCTAATTCCTTTTAATTTAATTTTACTTACTGATCTATTTACTTACAATTACTTAATTCACTTACTTCTTTACCTTTATTTATTTTGTACTGTCTTAGTACTTACTACTACTTACTTACTTTTACTTACTGACTTTCTGTTACTTGATATTTGAATTTAAATAACTGATATGTTGATAAGAAGGAACTGTTACTAAAAAAGTAACATCTATTGATAATCATTATTTGAAGTTTATGTATTAATAAAACTGCTAAATATAACTTTTGAATTTTGTTCCTTATTACACTAACACTGCTAACTACAGAAAAATATATATTTTTTGTAAATCAAACTAGATAGTTTAAAAATTACCTGGGGGACTTGTCCTTTAATAGCTTTGAAAATTGATACATAGTCTTTCTCCTGTGTGTTGATCAGAGTGGGGATTCCCTGAAATTAAGCACAGAAAATTTAGTTTAGTAGGCGAAGACAGAATTAACACTGTAAATAAGTAATAATATAAAATACAGACAAAGTCAGAAATGTACCAAGGTTAACTAAAAACAATCTTTAGGATTGCTAAAAATTAATGAATGTGTTTTTTCGTGACTCAGTCTTGTCTTAGTTTAAGCCTGACTGTTAAAACTACATAAGGTTTTGCTTTTTCTGGGTTTCTGATTAAGCTCATTGTGTGACTGTAAATAAACCAGAATCTGGTGACTCACACTGCGTATGATGAAAGGTTTTCCTTGTAAAAACCGTGTGAGGATCTGTTGCTGGATGCGTGGCAGGTCATATTCTGATATTGTCTCACGGCCTCGTTCCAAGCTGTATTGGCAGTTGGACAAAACCAGAGGCAGCAGGTCCTTCTCCACATCATAGCAGATCACATGCTGCTCCATTAGGTCCGCAATAGCAACCTTGTAACTGCTGATCAATAATATGCAAATTAAAATGTTCTACTTTCTATTTTTTGTCCAAAAAATAGAATAAAACAGAACAAAACGTAAAATTTGTTCTTTAGTATCAAATCATCTACAGTTGCAATACTGTTATCTTTGATTTCCACTGTAATCTAGCTCTAAGGTATAGCATTTAATAAGTTTTGCACCTGCTATCTTCTCCAGTGTGACGTTCCACAGCGTACACCAGCTCATTCTGCAGTGTCACCAGGTAGCTAACCAGCCCTGTGGCACAGAGTCCTGGACCCTGCCGTCGGGGCAGGAGGTACAGCAGGTCGCTGTTCATGTCCAAATCTTTACCACAAAATTCCTCTGGGATTTTTAGCTCATCTGTTCAGTAATTGCACATTACATAAGAACATTTTACATTCCCTCCCCTCGGCCACCACATACAGCATCATGCTGATAAAACCACAGCAACAAAATTAGAAACAGTTTCTTTTTTTGGTTATTTGTATATATAAACAAATAAATGGCTAGTGAGTATCAAACTCCTATGCTAAAGCTTCAGTAGATTAAACTCAGTGTTTCATTTAGTAAATTGTCATGAGAAGGTCAATGCAACATATTTACACTGAATGTGGGGAACTTGCTCCTTTCTTGAAGAAAATCATCCTATATAATTTGACTCAAAGTAAATGTAATTTTTTAAACTGACCTTATAAATGTAAAACCAGTATCATAATCTGTCAAATAAATCTGAATGAGGAATATTGTCTTTCCAGGGAGCTAACTTTATGACACAACTTGGGAACAATCTGGAAATTTCTGCATATTTTTTCTCCACCTAAAGAAGAATCACAATTTAAATTTAAATGGAAAGATTGATAATATAACTAATAGAAACTATCCATCCACTGTTAATACCGGCTTGTCCTTGCTTCGGTGGCCAGGGGTTGGTCCTGGAACAATACAATCCGCCTACGTGAATAATGTTGTACTTACTGGTTGTTACGTGTACTCTTAGCAGGTTCCAGGTTTTCAGGAATATTTTTATTTGTTTTTCATACCACGTCCTTCTCTCTGAAGTTGAAAGATTGGAAAGAATACAAGTATTTTTGTACAATTTTAAGATAATAGGCCAATAAAGTTTTACAGTTTTAGGAAAATGAGGGTTGCAACAAGATTTGTAACTTTACCTTTTTGATTTTCTAAGAATTCAGAAATGGAACCCACAATCTGTTCAGAGGCGTTCTGGTACTTCTTTACCAAAAAGTTCTGCAACGTCACTATATCTGGTAGGAACATAATCTGACGATATTCTTTCTCCTAAGAAAAAAAAGTAATAATTCCTGAATAAGTAGATTCTAATAATCCACCTTTATCACAGTATTATAACTTTATTCATTTTAATTTAACCTAAATGGAAATAACATTTCTACTTCCTGTCAAGATGACCATATTTTCACCAGAACACTGTTTTTCTGACTTTTCTGACTGATTTTGCACAAATCAGTCAGAGTGCACAACTCTACAAAGCAGACATTTAAACTACAGTAAATCTACTGTGAAGTATTCAAAAACCAAAAGTGTAATCCAGATCAAAGATTTACAAACATTCTGGTCAGTAGCTGACAGATTGTTCTGCTCTGCATCAAAGAGATCTATCTTCTAAAGTTAACACAAAGGCATTTTTTAATTAAATCCTGGTTTCTGGTATGCATTCACCTTCTGCAGGAATTTCCAGAGCAGCAGCAGCTCCTCTTTTTGTTCATTGTAGTCTATGATGTGTGTGAGGCTGAGCAATGACAGCCTCTGCCTGCAGCTCCACACTGCTGAACTGTGGACCTCAGATGTCTGCTGAAGCGACGTGAGGAATTTACAGTCATCTCCAAGAGTGGTCCTCAGGATAAAGTTGGAAGACACACGGGAGTCATTTGTGATGTGGCCCTTTGCTCCTTGCAGAAGTTGATCAACAGTCTAGACACGAAAATGCTTGTAGTGTTAAGTTTGTCACAGCAATGAAACATGACATTGTGGTTCAACATAAAACTGCAAGAAATGTCAAAATCTCTTAAGAATACTATGCAAAAAGTAGTAAAAAGGCTTTGAATTAAATCACATGATATTTGCTTCAGTGTTTTATTGAAAAAGTGACTAAAAGGGAAGCAATTACCTTCAGTTTAGGTGTCATAATGTCTGTGGCCACTGCTGTCTCCCAGGTATTTCTGGATGCTTTCGTGGGAAGTTTAGCATCAGTGTTATCTAAATTAAGTAAAACAAATAGTGTTTGACAATTTTACAAATATGTTGAAGTTTTCAGAAAGGATAAAACTGAAATCTTTCTGATCATCAAACTAAGTTTAATATATAAACTGATTTAAATACAAAAGACATCTGTCAAATTATCATTTCATTTATTAAGTGGAAAAAGCTATCTAAACCAACCTACCCTAATGTGAAAATGTAATTGCCCCTAAATTGTGGGATGAGCTTAAACAGCCTTTTTAAGCTCATCCCACAATCTCAAGCGCATTTAAGTATGATATTTGAGAATGCCACTCCAAAACCCTCATTTTGTTTATTTTTAGCCTTTCAGACATAGAGTTGCTAGTGTGCTTTGGATATTGTCCTGCTTCATAACCCAAATGCAACTCAGCTTTAGGTCATGACCATCACTCTCCTTCTGGACTTTCTGGTAGAGCAGAATTTATGACACAAGTCATCCAGGTCCTGAAGTAGGACCTATCTAGACTGATAGATGCCAGTGATGTTGTTTATCATCTGTTCTTGAATTTTATGGCATGTTGCTTTTGTGGTCATGCTGTTAGATAGGTTCTATTTGGTGTTTCCTGGTTCTACAGGTCTGATCCTTGTGATTGTTTCCAGGGCCTTTTAAAATATTTGGTTATTCATGGTTAACTCATAGCACTGTTGCCTTGCAGCTAGAATATCCTGGGTTGTGTTGAAATTCAATGTAACAGTTATTAAAAACCTCGAATCCCAGCCTGGGGTCTTTCTGCATGGAGCTTGCATGTTCTCCCTGTGCATGTCTGGGTTCTCTCCAGGTACTCCAGTTTCCTCCCACAGTCGAAAAACATGACCGTTAGCTCTACTGGTCTCTCTAAATTGCCCTGAGGTATGAGTGTGTCAGTGAATGACTGTATGTCCTGTGTTGCTCTGTGAAGGACTGGCAACCTGTCCAAGGTTACCCCGTCTGCCCCCATTTTCTGTCTGCCTGCCCCCCAGGATATCTTTGAGATTTATCTTTTGAGAATTAGTTTAGTGATCTGAAGCATTTAGTTGAGACAAAAAAAAACCCAGAAGAAACATGTAACTGCATGCAAATGTAAGTTATTTATATAAGGCCTTGAACAGCTTATATAATGCCATAAATAGTTTCATAATGACAGTCTAGTGTACTTCTTACATTGATCAACCTGTACTGGTTCTTGAAGGGATCTGAGAATCAGGTGGGCAGTGGTGACAGTATCATCCGCTCCTTTTGCCAGGGCCTGCGTCAGCTGATCAAGATCCTTCATTATATGTTGACTGAGAAATAAATAAACATCTTCCACAGGTGGATGGATGATCTTCTGGACTGACTAAAAAGAGATTTTTTTTTAAAGAAAACATAAAAAATTATTTAGCAGTTTTGCTGTATTAGTTTTGATCTCACAACATGTCATCAATAGAAGTCAACAATATTTGAGGTTACTGATAACTGGACAAAACTCTCATCTGAACACTTTTTCTCCATTTTCTTATTGTTTGTTTAGTTTATCTTCAAATTCAAATAATTTGCCACATGGTCAGTTATACATGTAGAACGTACAGTGAAATGTTTTGCAACATCTCATACATTATATAGCAAGAGACGGAAAATATGGTTTTTCCCACAGTTCATTTCAAAAGCATGGTAAAATCACCTATAGAAGTAAAATTATCTGAAAATTAATAAACAAAATTTATTTCATCTCCAAATACATGCAGCTGTTTTATCAAAGCTAAAGGACATCATTAAATTTAATAAATGGACCAGACAGGTCTAGAACAGAATTGTGGAGACATTTAAATCAGAGCTAGGTTATAAAACAATATCGTAAGCTTTTAAAATCTAATGAAGTGTTTAATTCATCATCCTAAAATAGTGAGAGGATAACACAACTGCAAACTGTCAAGACATGGCTGTCATCTTGAACTGATTGGCCGGGCAAGAGAAGCCTTAATCTGAGAAACAGCCATAAGGCCCATGATAACTCTGGACGGGCCTCAAAGAAAACCTGTTAGATACTGTAAATTAGGTGGTAGTGGTATGGAGGTGCAGCTTCCAGCAGGACAGTGACTGTAAACATGCAACCCGAGCTGCAAAAGAATAATTTTAGGGTTGTTTCACCATCATGGTGGCGGCAAGATGTGGCAACTCGGCAGGTGCTACTTCTTCTCTCCAAAAAACACCTAGGAAGCCGCCTGATTATTTTGCTTTACATGGAAAAATAAAGCCCTTTTTTCCAAGAAACACCAAAGTTCAACATCTACGTCGTGGACTCAGTGTAGCTTTGTACATGTTGGCAATCGTCAGCACGCAAATGTTTGGTAGCTGGCTGGCTGCGTGTGCTCAGCTCTGCTTCCTACAGAGTAATACGCTACACCGATGTTACATGCCATCCCATTGGGTTCGTGGAGCCAGTACATGTTGTTTAATCGTGTTTTGGACCAAGGACAAGCGATTGACCCATGCACACAGCGTCAGTGTGGAAAGAGGACGCCGCTGACACGCGATCATCAAACCGGGGAAGTGCAATTTTTTGCAGCATTTTTCTCTTACTTTGTAGAGACATACAAGTAAACCCCGGACCCGTGGTTTCACCTGTGGCTCCACTGAAACATCTGGTAGGCATCGGTATGCAACCTTCATCACCCAACGCCCTCCTACCAGGAATACAAGGTAACATTAAGACAAACAGTTTTAACAAATCACAAACTAATACGTCCTTCCTGCGACCTGCAACCGCTCTACAGACTATCGTGACCCTAAAACAAAAAGAGACTAAATTAAATCACACCCGCGTCCTGTGGCATCCTAATACCAAATCGAAAGGGATCTTCGGAGGACAAATGAACATATGGAGAGTCATATCTAAGACTGAACAAATTGAGCATCTATTAATGGACTCAAATCTGGACTATCTTTGCCTCACAGAAAGTCCAACAACTCCGTTATCCGTGTTTACCGTTCCTGGATATAAAATATATAGATGTGATATAAGGAGGGGGATGGGGGAAGGGTTTTGATATGTGTGAAAGAGAATATCCACAGTAAAGAAATTGATATAAAAAACAATGTATCAGAATGTGTAGGAGCTAAAATTATACTTTCTTGTGTAATGTCATTTGTTGTCTTTGCCATCTCTCGCCCCCCAAATGCTACAAATGTATTTTGTTCAGAGTTATTTAAAATGCTTAAAATGTTTTAAGAAAAACAGGTCTTACATATGGGCAATTTTTACGCATATTGGCTTGAAGAAAGATCTCAAAGAAATTATGAAATCACTACAAATGCGACAAATAAAAAAATAAACCAACAAGAATAACAAAAACTACTCAAACACTCACAGACCTAGTCTTTAAAAACAAACCGGAAAGAAAAGGGAAAACATAATTTAGTAACAGGATTATCTGAGCATAACATTAAATTAATTGCAAGAAAGTTAAATAAAACCAGATTTAGGGACAAAAATCTACCAAAAATGAACCAAAATATAACATTCATGTGGTCTGTCACATGAAATACAATATAATTACATATGTGGTAAGAATGTGATAAAACGTGAAAATGTTAAAAGGGTTTACATACTTTTGGAAGGCATTGTGTGAAGCTACATTTTTGGTAAATGCTGCAAGTCACTGAGGATCTCAAAGGAGGATTTATCTCCATTTGAAAATGATATAAAGTAAATTAACTCATTAGTCTGTGATGCATCAACCTTTAGTCTGACGCCTGTTAACGTCGCAAAGGTGGAAAAGATTATTGGGCAACTTAATAGCAAAGCTCATGACCTGTATGGGTTGGATAATGTATTTCTAAAAACCCATAAAGAAAGTCTGACCCCAGTTCTGACATAAATAATAAATTTGTCAATTAGAGATGATATATTTCCTGATGCATTAAAAACTGGCATTGTTATACCTGTATATAAGTCCGGAGTTAAACGAGAGGTTAATAACAATAATCGGCCCATTACCATCCTCCCTACCATCCCCAAAGTCTACGAAAAGGTTGTGGCAAAACAACTAATCCAACATTTTGAAACCAAAACTTATTTAAATCCTTTGCAATTTGGTTTTAGGAAAAAATATTCAACAAAGACTGTTTGCTCCTACTTCGTTGAAGAAATTAAAGCAAACCTAGACCAAGGAGGGGTAATGGGAGCTGTCTTCCTCGACTTACGAAAGGCTTTTGATACTGTTTCTCACAGTATTTTATTAAGGGAACTATCGAATTATAGCCTGTCTAATCAGACAATAAACTGGATTACATCACACCTGAGTGGCAGAAAACAATGCGTTCGAGTATATCACTCACTGTCCACCCTTAAAAATTGCACAATGAGAGTTCCACAGGGCTCTGTATTAGGGCCACTGTTTTTTTGTTTATACATCAACGATCTCCCCTTGGTATGTGATATCAGCATCATCATGTATGCGGAAGATACTGTCCTTTTCACTCATGGAAAGTGGCCGAAAGATTAAAAGGGGGATTGAAAGAAGTTTCTGCCTGGCTACAAAGTTCTTGTCTCACCTTAAATGTAAATGTAAAATACTGTTGCAATGTACTTTACAAACAGACAAAAATCTTTAGATTATCCAGACATTTATATAAATGGGGAAAAAATAACAAATGTTAACAGCTTCACTTATTTAGGAGTCACTCTGGACCAAACCTTAACTATTAAAAATCATGTAAAAAAATTGTTCAACTCTTTAAAATTTACTCTGGCAAATTTTAGGTTCACTCAAGGATCTCTTACCACTGAGGCATCACATTTGTATTTAAATTCCATGATTTTTTCCCGTATTTTGTATTGCGTGCCTCTTGAATCAACCTTTATAAGCGCAATAAAAATAAATGTAGACAGTATCACCACTGTCATATTGTTTCCGAATACATTTTTTTTTACTTTTAATAACCTTATTATGCATGCAAACATTTGCTTACTTTTTAAAATTCTAGATGCATAACTGCACCTCCTCTAGGTTTGTCACGCTGAGCTCAGAAAAAACAACTAGAGTAACAAGGGCGACCTCTAGAGGAGAGTGCAGCATTCCAAAATGTAAGACATCTTTGGCTAAATCTGTCTTCTCTGTTGTTGCCATGAGTCAGTGGAATACCTTACCAAATGAGACTATAACATGTACAAGTATCTCAATTTTTACACATTTGACAAAGAAATGGCTTTTATCAAAACAGGCTTGCACTCAGTGATGAATGTGTGTGAATGAAAGTGAATGATGGTTTATTTGGAAAGTATGTGCGTGAGTCCGTAAGTGTATGTGTGTATGAACAAATAGGTGTGTTTATTGTATAGCTGCAAGTGTGTGATAGAGAAATGGCGAATCCCTGAAATTCTTTAATAATTGGCGTATTTGAGGGGCGAGGTATATTATAATTGTGTTGTATTATTTTATGTGTTCACTGGTTCTTTTCTCTCATACATTTACATGGAAAACAGTTTTGATTAACATCAACCTGTCGAGGGACTACAGGTGGAAATTAGTACCTTTTGCTATAACCTTGCACCACACATATTTACTGTTTCTAGGTCAATGTATTGTTGTGCACTGTCCCTGTACAAATAAAAATCATCATCATTTAGATAAGGATATATATAGCATGTTCTGGGGTATGAATGTCCCAGACCTAAATCGTACTAATTGTGGCAATACTTGAAAATGGATGTTTAGAGATGCTCTTTAACTTGTCTGACTGAACTTTAGCTACTTTGCTAAAAAGAATGGTCAAAAATCTCAGTCTCTCTCTCTGGTAGAGACAAGACATACAGCAGTGCAAAGGGAAGCTACAAAATACTGACTCTGAGGGGGCTGAATACAAATGCATGACACACCACAGATTTTAATTTCTAAAAGATTTTGAAAACCATGTGCCTTTTCCATTTCACTTTAAAATCATGCCTTACTTTGTGTTGGTCTTTCACATGAAATAAAAAATAATTACATTTATGGTTGGAATGTGACAAAACGTGAAAATGTTAAAAGGATTTACATACTTTTGGAAGGCATTGTGTGAAGCTACATTTTTTGTAAATGCTGCAAGTCACTGACTTCATGCAATCTGCTGGGTTTCCCTAGATACAAATCTTTGTAACCAATATGAATAATAAACTAAGTTTGAGTACACTGTTTGATAACTAGGTTCAATTGGAATGTATGAACTTGACTTGGAATCTGTATGATTTGACTGAATTGACTTTGTAAATTGCCTTGAGACAACTTATTGTGAACTAGTCAGTCAGTCATCTTCTACCGCTTATTCCATAGTGGGTCGCAGGGAAGCTGGTGCCTATCTCAAGCAGTCTACGGGCAAGAGGCAGGGTACAACCTGGACAGGTCGCCAGTCCATCGCAGGGCAACACACAAACAACCAAGCACACACTCATTCACACCTAAGGGCAATTTAGAGTGACCAATTAACCTAACAGGCTGTCTTTGGACTGTGGGAGGAAGCCGGAGTACCCGGTGAGGACCCACGCATGCATGGGGAGAACATGCAAACTCCATGCAGAAATAAACTGAATTCAATTGAATGGAAAAAAAACAGAGCAAATATTCTTAGATTGTAATATTCACATGAGAAAGAAATAAGGAATTTTTACAAAAGAATAATATAATGGAATGAAACCGTCTGATCCCGACTTTAATCCAAAGGTGGCGGTATGGCACCCAGAAGTTATTTGCCAACCGGAATATGTATGATCCAATTGAATTGACTTTGTGAAGTGCCTTGAGATGACGTGTGGGTGAATTGCCACTATATTGATAAATTTAATTGAATTATTAGTGGTAGTGAAAAAAAGGTATTTTTCTCTGTCTTACGTCACAGTTCTCTGAGGCTCCAAGCAACATGGCCAAATGTGTAATCAGCCTGACCAGCGTGAATGGAATGAGAGACATGTTTTTAGTGTCAAGAGCATCTGGGTTGTTTCTCCTTTCAGGGTCTCCAAGGATATGGCCAGGTCTTGTGTGATCCCTAAAAGAAGATGTATAACAAAGTCAGAAACTATTAACTGAAACTACTAAAAAACAACTTATTACAGACTCGTGAGCAACTTTATCAATATAAGACATGAATTGTATTTAATAAAATGTATTATTTATATCTAAATAAATAATGAGTATCTTTAAAACCACTGAATGCATTTGAATTTTTAAAACTCATTGAAGCCAGTAAATTAACTGGTGTAAACAGTTAAACTTAATACATTTTTTCAGATCACGATGTAACAAAAAATCCTGAGTAAAAACTTAAAATCATTTTTAGTGAGACTGGGAAATTATTGAGTGGCAACTAATCCCACGCACTGCTGTAGTTGAACTGGTGTGAATCCTTGCAAGGCTGCATGATGTTCCCCTCCAACCTCCTCACCACACTCCAGACATTTGCCTCTCTCCATAGGGAGGCCACACTGTAGTGAATGGTAGAGAGCCAGAAAGAGTCTTTTCAGCCACCTATTGCCTTTCGACACCATGAAAACCAGATTTACAAGAACATGATATGACTTACCTCATCTACAAAGCATGGGTGATTGTTACGACACACTGTGGAATATAAAAAAGCAATTTTATCTACTGCTATAAAGATCTGTAAGAGGTCCTTCCAGCCCATAGAAATATTATTAAATAGTGAATTATACTTCCCATTTTAATAAGGCTTTTGTACATTAATTTTATCTCAAAACCTTATACGTACTTTTCTACAGAAAATAAAAAAGTAATACATACCATACCAGGTGAGATGACCATAATCTTGTTGTATTGCTGCTTGAGCAACAGCTACCATATCATCAGGCATTGTGGGTATAAAAGCCCCCTATAAAAATTAAGTGGAATTAAATCCTTTGCAATTTGGAATTATTCTTAAAATGTACTTTTAAAGTTGGATTTGTAATTGATATAGACACTAATTTAAATATTGTATCCCTCGGGAAAGGAGTCTAAATTTATAACCACTGACAAAAAGTTATTTGACTTTAGGCATATATACAGATTTTGTAAAGTAGCGGCATTTTGAAAATTTAAAAAAACAAATAAACATCAGATTAGTAAAGCCACCCAAAAGACAGCAGCAGCCACTCAGACAATAATAATATTCAGGACAGAAAAAATATCTAAACAATAAATACCTGCATATTATCAGGCTGCAAACCAAGCTGCTTGAGCGGCAAGAGCAAAACATTGTTAGTGGTGAGCAGAATGACAGCCAGATGGATGACGAGCTCAATAACAATGTTATCTGCAGGAGTTTGGCCTGACTGGATGGAGAGAGCTCCCAATTTGTTGTTGATCAAGGCGGTCGCAAAGTTCCTCATTTCTTTGTCAAACAAATAATTTGAGCCCTGGATAAGCTCACCAAATGCTTCACATTTCTATAGGAAAAAAATAAAATGATTAGCATCATTTCAACACATAACCAACAAATATGAACTGAATGAACTTAAACGAAGCCATTAGGGACATTTTCTTAGTAACAAAGGAGGTACTGTTAAGTCCATAAATATTTATACTGCTGGCAGATTGACATTGAATTTTCCAGATGGGTCTGAGAGGGGTGAGTAATGCATTCAGGAGTACTTAGAAATACTGAACTTCTGGCAAATTATATTAAAAAATATTAGTTATAATGCCCAGACCTAACACAAAGTTTGTTTTTGTAACTTGAAAAAAAGTAAAAAAGTTCAAGGACCATGAATACTTTGGAAACATATATGGTATCTGAGGACTAGTCATACCTCAGTGGAAGGATGAAGACCCGTATTTGGAGATCCGTAAAGGGTTGTAACCTCTCGGAAGAGAGCCAGGAGGATAAACACTGCTCGAGTTCTAGGAGATGCTCTGCATTGCTAAATGAGCAATAAAAGAAAAAAACTAAATCAAACAGTGTAGGAAAAGACTGCAAATAGGAGCTGATTTTTTAAACTACCAATCTTACAACCTTGCTTTTTGTAAAACACTTTACAAAGTAAATTACTAAGCAAATATTTGAAGGGAGATGAATGAACATTAAGATAGTAAAGAAATACCTCCAATACTTCTTCTATCTGCTCAACTTCACCATCCATTAAAGCCTTGGCAACTGCATCCCTAACTGTTTTGTACTCTTCACCATACACCAGAAACTGGTCCATTAGGCCTCCATCTTCATACTGCTTACAACAAACGGGGTTACAAAAGCATAAGTCATAACTTAAAATTATGCAATTATAGTTTGTCCTCAAATTGTAGTAAAAAGGAATTAAACATTTCACACTGTAATACTTTTTAACACATGCCTTGTTGCATACACCCTGTAAGATTAGAGGTATGTTTAGTCATTTTATGGCTTACAGTTTTATGAAGTTTCTAAAACAGTCGACAATCACTTACCTGCTTCTTGATCTCTTCTGGAAAAAGCCAACAGAACTCTGTTTGTTTAACCAAAGACTGGACAAGCTCCACACCCTGCCATTCACTGATCTTACGAATCAGGTAAACACGGTACCAATCATTGCCACTGTCCTCACAGAGCTTTATCACCATTTTCAGAAAATCATTTGCTACATCTGGGACAACTTTGCCTGAAACAGTAGAGTAAATTGACATTTTTTATTATTGTTGCAAATAAACTAGAAATTGCTAGAATTTGTCAAGTTATATCTCACCAGAAAGTTTGTCACTGATTAGCTGGGCAGCCATTGTTAGTATCAGGCGCAACTGGGCGACGTACTGAAGGTGTTGAATAGACACCGTCTCCGAGATGGAAGTTAGCTCACTCAAACAGAAGTGGAGAAATTCAATTTCCTTGTTGTAAGACTGTAAATCTTCAGCTTTGTTGGTTCCCAGAGACATTTTCTCCCACAGGGCGTCCTGCAAAACGGTTTGACAATCACTTTAACCTCTATTTCCAATTACCTATTCCAAGCTTCAAATTTAGACTTAAATTGGGTATTTAAAACTCCAATTTGTGTGAACACTTTCCATTTAAATTTCAGAGTCACTGATAACTGTTAATAAGGTCAGATTCAGCCTATAGTACCTATAGTACCTATAGTACTCTAAGGGCCTGATCTTCAAAAATTCTACATAAGGACCGCTAAATTGAGTGTGCAAAAAAAAAAAAATTGCATGTGCAATAAGTGGGCATGCATTGCAATAGGTGCAAAAGTGGTGCAGACCGCCCTATTTAAATGTGGAAATTGCATGTGCTGATCAGCATAGAGTGTCGGAGAGCAAAGCGGTCTCTGGTGGCTGTTAATGTTCAGTGTTGTTGCGTACCAGTTTGCCCTTTCCTTTCATACGTGCAAAATATAGACGCAAAAACAGCACCTGGAATCCGTTTCAGGTTTAATAAATCGCATTGAGGGTAGTAAGGAATTAGATTTTCATATCCTCCTCAAAACTATGTGCGTTCAGGTGATCAACATATGTTTTGTATATTCATGGAGGCAAACATGCTAAAAAGTTAGGTAGTGTTAGTTTCATATTTGTTTATCTGTGTTTATCTGTGTGTTGGCCTGTCTCACCACTCCTCTGACTGTTGTCTTTTCAATGCTGGGTTCCTAAATGTGAATTTGTAGATGCTGAAATGTGACTTTGTTGGTGATTTTGAAGTGAAAAACCGACGTCTTACACCATCTAACACACAGCCATGACTAAAAATATTCACTGAAAATTCTTAACCTGCACAACTTTTATTTCAGTTACCACAAATATTTTTGCAGATTACCAAATGCAACAAAGTAGGGAGTTTTTTTTACCTCTAAACAGTTGATATATAAGGCATAAAGTTCTGATTTATCCCCTTCATCCACAAATCTGCTTTCTTCAACTGTTGACAAATGCTGCTGCAAATATTCCTGGACTTCATTAAAACTGAAACAAATGTTTTAATAGTTAACTTGTTGCAGTTCATAAAAATTGTAGACAGTAATAATGTGAAACTTAAGTTTGTACAAACCTTAACGTCAACCAAAAATCTTGTTACAAATAGAGTAACAATGTTTTAAACATATTTGCACTGTGTAACAGGAAAACAACTATAATCTACCAAACCTCTTAATTTCTCTATAACCATATTAATGTATTTAATGTCAACATTACATTGACACATTTTGTTAACTTACCTGAACTTCAGCAGTAGTTTGAGGATTACAGATCGCACAACAGGGTTTTTATCTGGTGACTCATCAAAAGGTGACAAGTCTTTGGTCTGGACCTCTTTATGTTCTGTTTCAAAAAGCATTATTAGACATAAGACATACTGTATGATAAACACAAGAGGTAACATGTCATCTTTAACCTATATAATTAAAATCTGGTCAATGTTTTAAAACAGGTAAAACAATCAGTAAACATTGTTCTTAAAACCAAACAGCAACAGCTGCACAGCACTGTTCAGGCCTGTTACATCAAGATCTAGAGACATTTTGCAATATGACAAATATGGGTGGTTAAAAAATAGGAATGATTTCTCGTGGAGAAGCTTCAGAAATTATACCTGTCTCAATCTTCAGGTAAGACAACAGGTGTGTGATTACTTCTTTGCTTGGTGGTTTGTTGTCTTTGAAGCACACAGTAGAAAGCAGGTCGATGAAGAAACCATTGCAGCGTCGTCTGAAATCTCCATTTTTCTTGAAAGTACTTCTGCAGAGACATAAAAATCAAAGGCAATCCAGACTGCTCTGCTCACTAGGAACAGAACAGTCTGGATTCACTAGGACCAGCTAGGTTTTATAGTTTAGATAAAATTTACGAAGTTCAGCCAAAACAAACTCTCATGATAATCTATTTTTCTGATTTTCCAAAGTGGTGCTGTGTCTTTCTGTTTGTATAAAGCCACCTGTAGCTGAACTGGAATCTCATTTTAGACACAGTATGAGATAATGATGTTTAACTACTTTATTTCCTTTTAATAAAAAAAATCCTACATTAATCATTCTGTTGTTAAATGTTGAAGAGAGCTATGTATCACAAATAAACTGAGAGCATCATTGCATTATTATTGTTTGCAATGTCCCAGAAAAAATGTTTGTATAAAATATTTGGTTGGAAAAATGAATGAATTCACACTCTGCATGCCAAAGAGATATTTGGCCAGTTAGATGCCATCATTGATGCACACAATATGTATATTTTTAGTAGCTAAGAGGCTTAAGCTCAAAGAAAATGAAGGGGGAAATTGTAGTGAGTGGAAGAGAAAGAAAAAATTCAGAAAAACTCTGATTTAGTCATACTCGATATCGCAAAATTCAGCAACACTTAGAAAAATAGGGTTCTGAACATTAAAGTAAATTAAAGTGCCTGATAGTTGCTAAAAATAACTTGGCAAGCAATTAGATTGCTATGTAAAATGGCAACTGAAAGGGCTGGAAGGGTCACTTTATGTGCAATAAACAGTACATTAGCAACATCTTAAAAATCAATCAAATAACTCTGAACGTTATATAAAATGCTTATTGTTGTAATAATGCAATGACTGAAGGTCAATGTTTGAGATCATTTTACTAAAAAAACTTTGATATTTAACAAAACAAAAAGTATATTTCAACTATGTAATTCTTTTAAATGTATTAGTTGTTTAACACTCACCGTATGTCTTCAGAGACATGGAGCTGAAAGTCATTTGGTAACTCTTGCCTGCAGCTGGGACAAGATGTCTGTCCAGTGTCCAGACTTGCTGTCATGCATGTCAAGCAAAACATGTGATGACATGGCAAATCCACAGGCTCCTCGGGCTCTCTCATGCATACCCCACAGTGAACACCAAACCTTGTGGAAATTAGGTTAAAGTCATCTAAATAAAACTCAATGTAGTTATTGTTATTTTTGGAAAATATTTTAAATATAAAAGAAGTCATTACCTAAAAAGCCGATCAACTGCTGCTTTCTTACAGGACTTCAGGATTTCAATTACAGCTTCGAAAGGCTTAGTAGATTTTACATCCGACTTTCCCTCCAGAACCTTTAATGATGTAAAAAATCATCAAAATAACAACAATTTCTGCAATTAAAAGCGCTATGACTTTTTTATTCCCTATTAAAAAAAAAACAATAATCAGGTAATTTACCAAAAACATTTTAGAATGAAAAACAAATTATTCAAATTGTAGACACGAGAATAAAAGAAGGAAATAAAATGAAGTCAAACTGCTAATGTTACTTGTTAGTCAAAAACATCTACTCACCCTGCTCAAGGTTTTCATGTGCTTTAGGACCAGTTCCTTGAGCTGAAGGTCTTCACTTTTAAAACCCAGCAGCATGTGTTCCACAAACAGTGAGAGGATGTGGATTCGTTCCCAGGCATTACTAAAAGACACAGCAAATATTTGTTATAGTATAAAATAAAGTCCATCAGATGGATTCTTAAATATCAACTTATTTGTCAACATTCTTGAAAAAAACCTGATCAATGGACCAACATGCTATGCTGCAGAACTTGTTCCAGAAATTGCCAAAAAATACAATGTAAGATATTGCTGCTGCTTAGCAAGAATTTACCCAATGCAAAAAATTTCAGTTGCACCATTTATTGCCACTATGACCATTGTCTGCCTTCTTTTTTGACATCAGCTTTTCTAAGGAGGTAGATCTGGGGCAAAATAATTTGTGCATTGAAAATTTGAATTTGAAGCCACAGAGAAAAATGCTATAGGAGTTTTGTAATGTAGTTTTTTTATGTCTTTCACAATTACAAAGCAACAATTACACCTCCTTAGACTCCTTACACAAATTGTACTCTGTGATTCACACATCAAAAACTTCTTACATTCCCAGTTTTGCCGTGTGAACCGTGTGAACTGGCTAATTTTCTGTCAGGGTGCTGCACTTCTAGAGCAGCTGGATGGATATTTTTTCTGCCCAATGAACATGTTAGACATGTGGAAATTCTCACATAGGTCTCAAAATGTGTAAAAAGTCACACCCGCTGAGAAGGCGGCTCTGGTAATTGGCAGCTCTATAGTCAGAAACGAGACATTAGAAACAACAGCGACCATAGTCAAACGTTTGCCAGGGGCCAGAACAAGCGACATCAAATCCTACCTGAAACTGGTGGCTAAAGATAAGCTTAAATACAGCAAGACTGCCATTCACCCATTTGCTAAAATCAAAAAAGTTCATATTATTTCTCATTAATGTACACTCAGCATCCAACCTTGACAGAAAAAAAAACAGAAATTTAGAAATTTTTGCTAATTTATTAAAAAATAAAAACTTAAATATCACATGGTCATAAGTATTCAGACCCTTTGCTCAGTATTAAGTAGAAGCACCCTTTTGAGCTAGTACAGCCATGAGTCTTCCTGGGAATGATGCAACAAATTTTTCACACCTAAATTTGGGGATCCTCTGCCATTCTTCCTTGCAGATCCTCTCCAGTTCCGTCAGATTGGATGGTGAACGTTGGTGAACAGCCATTTTCAGGTCTCTCCACAGATGCTCAATTGGGTTTAGGTCAGGGCTCTGGCTGGGCCAGTTAAGAATGGTCACAGAGTTGTTCTGAAGCCTCTCCTTTGTTATTTTAGCTATGTGCTTAGGGTCACTGTCTTGCTGGAAGGTAAACCTTCGGCCCAATCTGAGGTCGTGAGCACTCTGGAAGAGGTTTTCATTCATGATATCTCTGTACTAGGCCGCATTCATCTTTCCTTCAATTGCAACCAGTTGTCCTGTCCCTGCAGCTGAAAAACACCCCCATAGCCTGATGCTGCCACCACAATGTTTCACTGTTGGGATTGTATTGGGCAGGTGATGAGCACAGTTCTGAGGGGTCACATTATTTCTTTTGAGGCGTCATTGAAAAAATCAAGAATTTCGAGACTAGTTGATATCAATAAATTATCCCAACTTGAGACATATTACAAACAGAATAGTAATAGTAACACATTAAAAGAAATTATTAATCTTAAATATGAGTATAATACAACCCTAACTAAACAGGTCGGTGATCAGTTGTCCAGTTTGCGGACACGTTATTTTGAACTAAGAGACAAGCCACACGCGCTACTGGCTCTTCAGCTTAGTGGACAACAAAATAGCAGAGCCATACATTGAATTAGATCTGATACCGGAGTTATGCTTACTGATCCAGAATTAATAAACAAACCTTTTATGGATTTTTATCAAGAGTTATACAGGTCAAAGGCAAAAGGTGATGTTGATTCTTGACTTGAGAATGTCTCTCTTCCTAAATTAGCTGACGCTTCCCGGGAGGATTTAAACGCGAGAATAACTATAAATGAAGTGATGGATTCCATTAAGTCTTTTACTAATGGAAAGGCCTCTGGACCCAACGGTTTTGGATCAGAGTTCTATAAAAGGTTTTCCCGGCAGGTGTGTCTGCTCCTGCTTAGGATGTTCTCCCAATCCGTTGAGACAAAAACTACCACCAACATTGTATAATGCAGACACTGCTCTCATACTTAAGCCAGATAGGGATGACACTAACCCTGCCTCTAAACGCCCAATTTCTATGCTCAATATGGATTTTAAGATATTAGCCAACAGACTAAATGGGCACGTTGAATCCTTTATTCATAGAGACCTGACAGGATTCATTGCAAATAGATATTCCTTCTTCAATACAAGGCGACTGATTAATTTAAAGTATTACAAATTCCCTATTGGTTCAAAGCAGGCTGTTTTGTGTGTGAACACTGAAAAGGCATTTGACCAGGTGGAGTGGGGGTACCTGTTTAAAGTAATGGAGTCGTTTGGCCTGGACACTTTTGTCTCTTGGATACGGATGGCCTACTTAAATCACACTGTCTCTGCTCAAGAATCAAAAGAGGTCAGGCCCTTTTTAGCTTGAAAGAGGCACTGGACAGGGGTGTCCCCTCTCTCCACTGCTCTTCGCGCTAGCCATTGAGCCGTTGGCAATCAGCATAACAGAAACAAAAATGTATTAAACCCATTATTACTGATAGTACTAGTCATAAAACATCACTTTACTTGGATGACATTGTAATTTTGTTGACCGATCCTAAACGATCTGTTCCGCACTTACTTGATCGGATAAGTAAGTTTGGCATGATTTCTGGATACACTGTAAATTGGCAAAAAAGTGACCTCCTGTCGCTTGCAGCTGAACTAGGTCCCGTGTTCCTGACCTCAACTCCGTTCAACATTCTGAAAGATTGTGTTAAATATTTAGGCGTTAAACTGACAAAAAAACAAAGCTGCTCTTTAAATATAACTTCATGGAGAAATTAAACGCTTTGAAAAAGTATACTGAAGAATGGAGAACTCTGCCACTGTCATTAATAGGTCGTATAAACACAATCAAAATGGTTTCTCTACCACGATTTCTTTATTAGTTTCAAAACATTCAAATTTTTATTCTGATGTCTCTTTTTCAAAATGATTGACTGTGATTTTACCATTTATCTGGGGATACAAGGCACATAGAATTTCAAAGCTACATTTACAAAAACCAAAGGAACTCTGAGGCCTTGGCCTTCCATGTTTCTTACATTATTATTGGGCTGCGAATAGTAAAGCGATGGTATATTGGCAACTGGCTGATAATCCTGATTTACTGTCTGAGATAACGTCTTAGTTAGCACTAGAACAAACTTTCCCCCCAAAAATGTTCTTTAGGGCAATTATTTTTTCAAAACCAAGTTTAGAAGCCTCCTGCAAGGCAGAACAGTATACAATAACCAATGTTCAAAACATCAGGATGCAGATTAGAAAATTTTGCCAGCTTCCAAAGACATCAGTACATGCCTATACATGGTATAACTACACTTGTCTTCCTTCACATACAGATGCAGTTTTTAAGGAGTGGAATAGGAAAGGAATAAGGTCCATAAACGACCTTTACATTGATAAATATACGTTTGAAATATTACAAAAAAAAGAGGACCTACCAAAATCTAATTTCTTTAGGTTTTTACAAATACGTCATTATATAAGGCAAAATATTTCATAATTTGACTCTTTACCAGAAGAAAATGATATTTTTAAGCTCTTACTTGGTCCACCAGAGACAAAGGGTCTGATTTCAAAACTGGTCCGTATTTTCTCTCATAAACTTGCACAACCTGCTTTTAAATTTAAACAAATGTGGGAGACCGACCTTAATATTAAGATTCAAGATAAAATATGAAAACAAGCTACAAATTATATTCATTAATGCTCAGTTAAATGCTAGATTACAGCTGATTCAATTTAAGGTTATACATAGATTACATTACTCAAAGGTCAAATTACACAAATCTCTCCTTTATGTGAAAGGTGTAAGTAATCTGATGACACACTTGGCCACCAATTTTGGTTGTGCCCTGAGATTCAGAGAGTTTGGGATTCGATCTTTAGCTGGTATTACAATGTATTTAAAGTTAACTTGCATCCTGACCCTGAAATTGCATTGCTCGACTTTTCCTATATTTTGGATAATATGGGCCAAAATGCTACAATTGCAGTATCTTATGGTTATGTTATAGCAAAAAGATGCATTTTAAAAATGTGTAATTCAGACTTGCCACCTGGGTTTGAGACCTGACTGAGAGAGATGATAGGAATCCTTCATATTGAAAAACAGACACGAGATATCGGACAACTTGCAAAAATTCAATGAGGTATGGAGACCTATCCTGGACTATTTAAAACTGTAGTGGACCCCACTGAAAGTCATCTATTCTGACATATGTGATATAGTTAAGTGGTCATTTAGTTCTGTTATTACAATAAGCCTCTCTGTATGCGATAATTGTTGGTATGTTGCGTCTTGAATTTAGTTTTATTGCTGATTTTTATTTTTATTCATTTACTTTCTCCTATTTTGGGTGTTTATGTATTTTATTTGTATATTGTTTGTTATTCTGAAAATTGACAATAAAAATATCGAGAAAAAAAAAAGCTGATTATGACTGTGATTGTCATACTACTCTCCGATTTTGCGTTGTTTGAGCTTTTGACTTTAAGTCTTCTCTGTTTTTTTCTCTTTCGAAAGGTTACATCTGGCCTGGCTCGGTGTTTAGCTGTGACACCTTCCTGTAGGGGGGCATCAGTCAAGCTGCTGCTACCAACAACAATTTAATTCTCACCTCATACAGATGATACACTTGGTCATGTCTTTCAGTGTTTAACCCTCTCTCTCCTAGACATAGCTACTGGCTGAGCTTATACTGTGATTAACTGTATGTGCTCTCCTTCATACTCTAGACTTGAAAACTGGATCAGAGTCCATCTGCTTAGATGTCTTAGATGAGGCCACAAAAGGAGCTACAACCATTAATGTTTTAATTTTTTTTTCACATAGAAAGTACTCCTAGATCAGTGCTTCCGTGTTCATTTTGTGTCTCTGCTCTGTTCTCTCAGATCCCCAGTCAGGCTCTCAAACTGAGCCTGTTTCTGCTGTAGGTTTCTTCTTGTTAAAATTGAGTTTTCATTTCCACTGTCGCTACATGCATGCTCAGTATGAGGGATTGCTGCAAAGTCAACGCCAGTGACTGTCCACTGTCTCTACATGCTCCTCCGGGAGGAGTGAATGCTGCAAGTCACTGACTGAACGCAATCTGCTGGGTTTCCTTAGATAGAAAAACTTTTTAACCAATTTGAATCAATAACTGAATCTGACTGCACTGTTTGTTACTCGTACTCGTCGTCTTCCGCTTATCCGGAACCGGGTCGCGGGGGCAGCAGACTCAGCAGAGACACCCAGACGTCCCTCTCCCCAGACACCTCCTCCAGCTCCTCCGGGGGGAGCCCAAGGCGTTCCCAGGCCAGCCGAGAGACATAGTCCCTCCAGCGTGTCCTGGGCCGTCCCCTAGGCCTCCTCCCGGTGGGACGTGCCTGGAACACCTCCCGAGGAAGGCGTCCAGGAGGCATCCGGTATAGATGCCCGAGCCACCTCAACTGGCTCCTCTCGATGTGGAGGAGCAGCGGCTCTACTCCGAGCCCTTCCCGAATGGCCGAGCTCCTCACCCTATCTCTAAGGGAGTGCCCGGCCACCCTACGGAGGAAGCTCATTTCAGCCGCTTGTATCTCGTTCTTTCGGTCATGACCCAAAGTTCATGGCCATAGGTGAGGGTAGGAACGTAGACCGACCGGTAAATTGAGAGCTTCGCTTTTCGGCTCAGCTCTCTCTTCACCACAACGGACCGGCACAGGCACAGCGCCCCCATTACTGCGGCAGCCGCACCGATCCGTCTGTCGATCTCACGCTCCATTCTTCCCTCACTCGTGAACAAGACCCAGAGATACTTGAACTCCTCCACTTGAGGCAGGAACTCCCCTCCAACCTGAAGAGGACAAGCCACCCTTTTCCGGTTGAGAACCATGGCCTCTGACTTGGAGGAGCTGATCTTCATCCCAGCCGCTTCACACTCGGCTGCGAACCGCCCCAGCGCATGCTGTAGGTCTTGGCTAGAGGGGGCCAGCAGGACCACGTCATCTGCAAAAAGAAGAAACGAAATCCACTGGTCCCCAAACCAGACCCCCTCCGGCCCTTGGCTGCGACTAGAAATCCTGTCCATAAAAGTTATGAACAGGACCGGTGACAAAGGGCAGCCCTGCCGGAGTCCAACATGCACCGGGAACAGGTCCGACTTAGTGCCGGCAATGCGGACCAAACTCCTGCTCCGCTCGTACAGGGACCGGATGGCCCCTAATAAAGGGCCCCCGATTCCATACTCCTGGATCACCCCCCAGATCACGGGGGACACAGTCGAATGCCTTCTCCAGGTCCACAAAACACATGTGAACCGGTTGGGCAAACTCCCATGAGCCCTTGAGTACCCTGTAGAGGGCATAGAGCTGGTCCAGTGTTCCACGGCCGGGACGAAAACCACACTGCTCCTCCTGAAGCAGAGGTTCGACTAACGGCCGGACTCTCCTCTCCAATACCCTGGCGTAGGCCTTACCAGGGAGGCTGAGGAGTGTGATCCCCCTGTAGTTGGAACACACCCTCCAGTCCCCCTTCTTATGAAGGGGGACCTTTTTAACCACCTCGGTGACTTCAGCCTGGGTGATGAAAGAGTCCATCCCCGAGTCCCCAGTCTCTGTTTCCACCAGGGAATGCGTGATGGCAGGATTGAGGAGATCCTCTAAGTACTCCTTCCACTGCCAATTATTGTCCCCAGTCGAGGTCAGCAGCCTCCCACCCCCACTATAAACAGTGTTGGTGAAGCACTGCTTCCCCCTCCTGAGGCGCCGGACGGTTTGCCAGAATCGCTTCGAGGCCGACCGGTAGTCCTTCTCCATGGCCTCACCGAACTCCTCCCAGGCCCAGGTTTTTGCCTCTGCCGCAGCCCGGGCCGCAGCACGCTTGGCCTCACAGTACCCGTCAGCCGCCACAGGAGTCCCACAAGCCAACCACAGTCGATAGGACTCCTTCTTCAGCTTGACAGCATCCCTTACTACCGGTGTCCACCACCGGGTTCTGGGATTGCCGCCGCGACAGGCACCGCAGACCTTACGGCCGCAGCTACGGGCAGCAGCATCGACAATAGATGCGGAGAACATGGTCCACTCGGACTCTATGTCGCCAACATCCCCCGGAATCTGGTCAAAGCTCTCCCGGAGGTGGGAGTTGAATACATCTCTGGCCGAGGGCTCCGCCAGGCGTTCCCAGCAGACCCTCACTATGCGCTTGGGCCTGCCAAGTCTGTCCGGCTTTCTCCTCCTCCAGCGGATCCAACTCACCACCAGGTGGTGATCAGTGGAACAGCTCAGCCCCTCTCTTCACCCGAGTGTCCAAACATGCGGGCGAAGGTCTGATGATACGACAACAAAGTCGATCATTGACCTCCTGCCTAGGGTGTCCTGGTGCCAAGTGCACTGATGGACACCCTTATGCTTGAACACGGTGTTCATTATGGACAATCAGTGACTAACACAGAAGTCCAAAAACAAAACACCACTCGGATTCAGACCAGGGAGGCCATTCCTCCCGATCACGCCTCTCCAGGTGTCACTGTCGTTTCCCACGTGGGCGTTGAAGTCCCCCAGCAGAATAATGGAGTCCCCGGGAGGGGCACTATCCAGCACCCCCGCCAGTGTCCCTGCACTGTTTGTTAGTTAGTATTAATTGCAATGTATGTACCTGACTTGAAATCTGTATGATTTGATTGAAATGACTTTGTAAAGTGCCTTGAGAGGATGTGTGTTGTGAATTGGTGCTATATAGATAAAACTGAATTGAATTTAGTTTAACATGTAGGACATTTGTTATTTTTAATGGTAGGGTTTATGGTAAATGAACCTTGAATTATTTGCTTGTTTCCTGTGTTGCTGTGTATGCTAACCTCTATGACAGGCACCAGTGATGAACCCACTGAAATAAAAATATGTTAAATTGAAAGTCATTATCAAGCATAGTCAGCAACATACAGTTGCTATATGACCTGTCATACTCATTGTCCCTTTGTCCATCCTTTAAATTGTTTATACATGTTTAACATCAAATACAACAATTTAATTTTACGACATTTATTATATTTCACAAGCAATTTTGGCAAAATTTTTCTATTCAGATTTTTCCATCAATTTGGAGGAGTCACTCACACGTCATGATGCTGCCACCCTTGTACCTCACAACAAACCTCCGCCTTCAGTCACCAAATGTAATGATGGTAATAATAATTAGTCTCCTTTTTTGTTCACTTGTTTTGTTTTCTCTCCCTGCACATCTTTGAGAAATTCTTCATCTCTTCAAACAATCATTACAGTTTAATACTTTCCTTCTCAAGTGTGTCTTTGCATCACACCAGGATAAGACAGTTATGATCAACTGACTCTGTTTTTTTGGCATTTTCCTTTCCTTCATACAGGCCCACTACTGTTTTATCAGGACAAGCACCTAGGAGTGAAGGATCTGTGAGGATGACGACAACACCAGGAGAAATGTGGCACCAGGGCAACAGCAGATTCCCCTTCATCAGTCCTTGTTGTGAGATGTTGGGAATCAGTGAGGGATTCTGCCCAGCAGTTACACTATTGTCATCTCTGATGTAAAGAATGTGCTTACAAAGCTTTATTAAAGTACTGAAATAAAGTGTTCTTGTTATGCTTTCATCTAGTTATTAGAAAATCAAATGACACCAGTATTTGTATCTCTTCTTATTTAACTATACTAAATATTACGTGCATATTTGATTATAATACTTTGTCAGCTGATTTAAGAGTGCTGCAAAATACTTCATGAACATTTTAACAAAATAATTAAACACCAGATTAAAATAACATGGATTCTGAGATAGTCCTAGTCTATTCAGTGAGTACCTTAATCACATTCTGACATGGTTTTTGATTTTAAAAAAAATGAAAATCCTTTTTACCCTCAATATTTTAGACGACATAAAATCTAAACAGTAGTAGTAATCTGCAACATTTTGGAACATTTTGATGATTTAATATGTGCTGAATGGCTGACGTTCAGCTGCAGACTC
This sequence comes from Crenichthys baileyi, assembly GCA_036173005.1. NCBI lineage: Eukaryota > Metazoa > Chordata > Actinopteri > Cyprinodontiformes > Goodeidae > Crenichthys > Crenichthys baileyi. Next base: position 67,778 of record JAHHUM010000933.1, read on the forward strand.
CCAACACCACTCTCAGGTGACCACATAGTTCTCAACATGGCGATATTTGTATTTCCGATTGGTGCAAGCACGGTGAGTCTTAGTGAGTCTGGAGCAGGCTGCCCCCTCTGCCAGACGGCCGCACAAATTACCTTCAAGTCACAAATCATTTTGCTCTACTGTCTGCACCATGGTTGTGGCAAAAATAAAAACGGGCCAAAAAGAATGTGTGACTTGTAAAACAGCATTTGTGACTCACAGCAGCAGATTCCTGCAGTTGTATTCATTGATTTTTGCTTGTAATAAGGAAATAAATATAATAAAAAATTGTTTGTGGGATGATGTTAATACAGGTGTGTGAATTTGTTTTGCACCATTTGTTTTGGATCAACTGAAGCAAAACCTTGAATGTAAGAGGATTTTGATGTGATGACTAGTTTTTTTCTTAAAGTTTCTTAAAGATTAGGTTTCATTACACCCATTGACCACGCTGCTCAATCCAGTTAAAGCCACTCCAGGCTGACAAATTTGCTGATACTCTGAGGTTTATGCTCGGTCTCATGTAACAATGCGGAGCCTAGAGTATATAATGATGAGTGTTCTTTGTTGGGAGTGTTCCACCTTCTTCATCCAGGAAAGGAGTAGGATTGGGCTGAGTACCATGGTTGTACTATTTTTAAGCTTTTCTACATAAAATATCTCAAATTTAATGACAGAGTTGTAGTATTTAATTTATAGTTTAAAGGGCAAAAGGAATATCTTTGAAAAAAGGACTTCAGTCACCAAAGCCAAACGGTTACAAGGCGTAACTGTTGTTTTGTATTTGTTTTGCATTATGGTTACAATGTACAAATATTTTGCTACAATTGTTTTGGATTAAAACTGTGAATGTAAGAGGTTTTTTATATGTGACTCACAGAATACAATTTATGTACAAGTACTTAAGAATCTGGGGAGGTGTAACTGTTGTTTTGTAAAACTCTACAATTACAAAACTACTATCGCATTTTTCTATGTGGTTTCAAATTCACAGTTACAATGCACAAATCATTTTGCCCCAGATTGACCTCCATACATTTCCTATTGATTCTACTATTAAAGCAAGGTCTATTGTTACATCAAATCTTTGACATAGTTCAGTCTAGTTGGACTTTGGTCATTTAATCCAGACATCCACTTGGATGGGGGGACTGAGATTCCAATTCCAGTTCCAATCATTTTACACATTCAATGACTGATGGATAACTTAGAACTATTATTACATGTGCTATAGAAGAGATTCATACCGGACAGGACTGAGTTCTTCCTTGCATCGATTCCCATATTGACGGAGACTCTGTTGTGAGAAAATCAACTCCATAGATAATTGAAGCCTCTTCACCTGCCTCATCCAGTCTCGGCAGAGGGAATCAGAATCTAAATTTTGAGATTCCAGGTACTCAACGCATGCCTGTGCTGCACAGACATCCAGAATCTAAAGAGCAAAAACATATTTAGTGATTCAATATTTCCACACTGACTAAAAAAAAACTTTATTAAAAACTCCTAAAAGCAATCAAAATTGTGTTTGGTATATTGAATTACTATATTCTTTATGTGTTTTTATTTTATTTTACCCAATTATCACATAACATTTAACTCACTAAGCTTCTGCGTTTGGCAAAACCAACAGAAGAAAAATATAATAGCCTTAGTTGTTTTTTATACTCAGTGCTTAACTTACCTTACATTAACAGCTAATACATTAGTAGAATGGGGTTAGAATCTTCTTTACTCATAAAATAAAATGTTACCATTTCAGGACAGTTTCTGTTGTGCTGGTTTCTTCGCAAAGGTGAAACAATTTCAGGTTGAAGAGAAATAATCCGTGAGAGGTTCTGAAGACGGCTTCGGTAGGAATAGAAGGCAAAGTGGATGTGGAGGAGCGTAGGCTTTTGTTCATTTTGTTTTTGTTTCCACAATTCATTAATGCAGCTGTCCAGAGCTTGGCACAAGAGCTAAGGAGCAAATGCATAAATGGATTCATTATAGCTTGGTATAACTGCATTGTGAATATAATAGATACAAACATGTAACAAAACATTACATTTTAGTGGATTTGCTTAGATTTTCGGCCAATGGTGGCATAGTGATTTACACAATAATTTAAACATAGAATGGTTGCGTTCATTTATCCTTTTCATTAGTATCTGAGTCTCTACTTTTCTTTGAGAAATTACTCATTCACACTATAATTTACAAGTTATTTTCTACCCACTGAGCAATTAAGCACACACAGAGAGCCTCATCGGGACAACATGGGATTTGAAATGTTATCCACTAACATCTCTGAAAGATCTGAATGTTGGAAAGAATTTCCCGAACATAAATACCACATATGAACGTAGTTATTTGGGACCTTTATTTACCCCTTACCTCTGATTCATCATCTGATGCCACTTTTATAGTCATGGGAACAAAGTCCTGCAGGTACCTTTTAAAAAGCTCTTTCTTCACACTCTCATTCACATTTTCAGCCATATACCTGCCAAATGATGTGTTCAAGAACAACTCGTGGAAATGCTGAAATGAATGAACTGAAAGAAAAGTCGAAAAAGACACATTTTTAGAGGTTGGTATGAAAAGGAATGTTTCAGTGTTTCAACATTATGACTTTTAAAGAACGGTAATTTTGACAAGGACATTTTCATAAAGTTTATTTACTGTTATGTCTAAATGATTGCATCATAAGCTCATCCAGGAAGTCTTTGATGCACCAACTGAAGGGCATCTTGCACTGCATGGTGTTCCCACCTATGACATGGCTTTGTACTATTAGCATGCTGAAAGTCAGAGAAACAAACAAAAATTGTAAGATTAAAGTACAAAAAGCGTCAGCTTGATGTATTAATTCATAATTTTATTATTATTTTATCATATATACTTGTGATTTATAAAAGAGGCAGCTTAAAGGTTGCTTGTCTTTGGGGGTTTGTTATGGAAACATTTTGTGAGAGAGGCTAAGAAAAGCTGGCAAGGGAACTTTATTCTACTACAGTTTTGGTTGAGCAAAAACAAAAAAGAAAAGAGACTGAAGGTTAATAGGTGCCTGAAAAGATTTACTGAACTCCTAAAAGCATGTTATGCCAAGATATGAGATGGAAGGATATTATCTGAACAAAATCATGATACTTACTTGATCTCTGTTACATAGGGCACATTGAGCATTTCTTTGCTGCCAAAAATCTCAAACCATAGCTCCCTGATGTCCTGCCCTTCATCGACCAGGAGGTCTAAATTGCAATCTCTATCAATGACCGAAACCAAGTTGGCTAGAAGTGGGGTCACAACTGTTTGGACTTTTCTCCATAGTGTGTGTCTGTAAGAAATAATTATTTCAACAGAAACCCACTTAATTTCATAGACCCAAAGTATTTTCCAAATGTAAAATGCCATAATAAACTAAATGTATTACTGTAGAGTGGCCTATTGTCTCATTTAAGGTAGCCACCATCACCGTAATAGAAGAAAGCAATAGCATAAATGAGAGGCTTACAGAAATGTTCCTCCCTCTTGAAGAGCACTGACATTAGAAGCCTGATTAAGGACCCAGTTTTTTGGACTAAGGAGGTTAGCCTCATACTCTTTTAACAAGGCGTAGAGATGCTTCCTCACAAGCTTCACAAACTCACCTAAAAAAAAAAAATGTTTATCTCACACCTTCGTAGGACAATATAATTTCTGCATTTCAAACACACAGTTACACATTTTTGATACATTAAGATAATTTCTTTGTTGGCATTTGTTTATATTGCTATTCATTATGACAGTTTTGATGTACGTGGCTGTTGTCTTGGTAGCCCTTGTAGATGAGATTTCCTGGTTAAATAAGGGTGTAATATAGTAATGTTATAAATAATACCACATAACATTTACTGATACTTTCCATGATTTCAATACATTTGATCTGTACAAGGCTGAATTGTAAATGACCAACATGAGTAAAGATTTGTACTTACTATAAACCACAACTTATTATTTTTAATAATGGGTTGACAAAAAAATAATACAGAAAAAAATGACTAACTCTAAAAATGTTCCTTACTGTCATCCAGAAGTGTTAGCAGGTTCTCAACTCTCCTTGTGCTGAGTTCTCCACTGCCAACAACATCTCGAAGCATGCCCACGGCAGTCTGAACACAGCTCCTCACTAGATCTGTGGTATCAAAAACGTCTCCCAAAACCTGAATAAAAAAGTTTAAAATAAGTGAAAACAAGTATTTTATTGGATGAACTTTAGGTACTAAAATTCTAGAATGTTTCGGTAATATTATTAAAATCAGTGGAAATACAAATGAATGAAAGAATGAATAAATGAATCAATGAATGAATGAATGAATGTTAGGCAGCCTAAATTATTTACATGTAACTTACTTTAAATTTAGCTATAAGAATTAAAGTATTTTAAGTCTTCATGAGTTTGTAACTTTGTGTCAAAAATAGTACAAAACACTTGTATTACTATCATAACTAATGCAACTGGTAAACATCCAGTAGAACATTTATTCAATGTTTGCTTCTTTGTGTTTGTCTCGTACTAATGTTATATAACTTTACCCATCTCAGACACTGTTTATTTGCTATAGAAATTGACCCTAATCTACCATATTCTTCCAGATTTGTGCCTGAGTGGATAATGTTACTTACAAAGTTGTCATTTTGAGGCATTCCAAACGGATCTTCAGTCTGCATGGCTGGATGAAAGAGAATAAGAGGTGTATTTATTTAGCTACAATAAACTGTATAATACTTTCTCAAATATTAGTAACAGAAATTACCCTTAGGTGGCTCTTCAAAGAGATCACCAATGCTCAGATTTTTCAAGGAATGAACATCAGAAACAAACTCCCTTGATCTTCTGAGATCATCAATGTGAACAGACCTCCAAGGACCTGAAAAAAAAGTCTTACAATTGGTATTTTTTAGCATACATTTTTTAGGACAATGTATTGTCCTAAATGTGCTTTGAAAATTATTATTAGTAGTAGTGGCTGTAGTGTTAACGGGGTTCGTTTTTAAGCAGCTTATGAAATTCTTGCTAAAATAGTTTAAAGTTGTGTGTGAGAGCAAAACTAACCGCCTTGAAATCCTTTGTAGGAGGTCCCCCCTTCCATTCGTGGAAGTTTTGTGACAAAGTACACAAATGATTTTGTGTCATCTGTAGTGAGACACTTGTTTATTTCATTGATGCAGGAGTACCTGAGAATTGCAAATGTTTATTACAAAAATAAGAAAGCAAAAAAAAAATATTATTTTCCATAATTTCATACAAAAAAGTGAGTGTGAGATCTCTTCACTCACTTGGCTGAGGAGAGAATATTCTTTCTTTGGAAGTCATCATCAAACTCGGTTTGGACAAGGAGCACCTTGTTCACCTGTGTTGAGCCAAGAAATTCCCTAATGCGAAGACATTGTCATAATGTATTTTATAAAACAGATTACAGTTGTAAAGATCAAAAGCTTTACAATTTTCCCGTAAAAATACAACTAGAGATTGACGATATGAACTTAAAATTTTATCATAATATTTTGTGGTACTATTTCCATAACCTTAAAAGTAATGATAAAAAACTATTTATAAAACTATTTATTTTCAGTCTTTTTTGGGTAACTTTGTGGCTGACTGCATGTCACAGCAATCATAGCGCCACAAACTTAAATATACTGCTCCCATTTTGAAATAGGCTTCTTCAAGACACCAGTTACATAAGGAAGTGTGATTTTCATCACTAAACTGCACACAGTAACTGAATTTAATCCTATATAATATATTGATATTTATTCTGTCCAAAAAAAGTGGAGAAAATAGTGAAAATAACTATTCCAACGATACAGGCAGTTTTTGGAGTTTTCAAACATCATTAATTGGGATTTACCGTTACGGTAATTCAAAATTCTCATCATGATAAGACATTTTTCATGGTAAACGATACAATAAATGCCCACCTCTGAGTATAACAAGTATAAAAAGAAAGAGAGAAATATTTGTTCAGTTGAACTAAAATGAGCCTCTTATAGTGATTTTCCACTGAAGGAACTTAGGGTCTTAAACCTGTTAGGTTCAGGTGCCTTGGCTGTTTTGTTGAGCACTGATGTGTGTTTCCACCAGTTTTGGGAACAAAGCATGAGTCATCAACAGTGGGACTGCATTGGTGGAAAAGGGTTATTAGAACATAAATAAGTCTATATATTATAGATACGTACCTGATTGTTTTGAGGAAAGAGTACTCGGTGTCAAATTGCAGCAGAAATAGCAGCTTGACAGCATCACATTTTATCTCATTTTGCAGTTGTTCAGCATCGGCTGCAGTTAGGAGCCTGGAAAATGTTGTTACCTAAAATAAATAGCAGAAAACAATACACCAGCAATGTAATTTACGTTATTGTGCATGAAAAATGTGTGTAAAAATTTAAAAGAATAATTTGACTTGAAATCAAAAATACCACTGTTTTGTAAGAGGAACATTTAAACCTTAAATTTTACTCTTCAGAGTTCACTCAAAATATGTATCAATATCAGCAAAATGAACAACCTGAAGCCAATTTAACAAAACTGTAAATGTAAGGGATGATAGATCTGCATTCAAAAAATAAGCTGTGGGCCTTTAATTTTTTTTTAACTATTGAATGTCAGTAAAAACTGATGACTCCACAATTTTGAAAGCATTACACCAAACGAGCATATAAAGGTTGAAGTGAGACTAACAATAATGTAGATGCTCCAAGATACGCAAATAACATTTCTAGTATAGTTTACAAAGTTAAATGAACTAGGCCCCTTTTTTTAAAACTTTCATGAAACAGAAAAAAAATATTACCTCAGTGAATGACACTTGTGAGTGTTCAGACTGTTTTATGTGATATACAATGTAGTCTCCCAGAGATCGGTGCATATCCTCTTTGACATATTCCTTCATCCAACAGTCTCTTTCGTCATCAGGGAGTTTAGATTTGTCCAAACGAATGACTGAGTCGGGGGTTGCACATTTGAGCATAACAATTTTGGCTTTTTTCAGAGTGAATTGATCATCTGTTTCATCTTTATTCTCCGTCACTTGAAGGACCAGAGAGGAGCATGTGTCTGAGTGGTAGCCAATGAAAGCATCTTCTGGAAAGTACTTCTTGCTTGTGGAGTATTGATCTTCTATTGAGATGAAATCGTTAACCCATTCCTGTAACTGATCAGCAATGTCCCGCTGTTCCTTTTTGAGGACAGTGCTGATGTCCAGGATGTGTTTCTCCAATCTGTTAATGAGTGGGATTGGAAACTGCTCATAGACCACTTGTTTTTCTTCAATGACAATGAGCCTGAAGTTTGGATGAACTCTGCATTTCACACGATGTGTTCCTAATCCAAGATCAACATACTTCTGACCCCCTAGAGTCACATAGTATTGGTTGAGTGCATCATACAGACTTTCATACAGATTCTGTAGGTTCAGAAGCACAACTGTTTGTCCAGTCTCCATGCAAACTTTGACACGATTGATGTTCCTGCAAATCTGCATGTACTCCTGGTCCTTTGGGAAGCTAGACCCAAAGATGATCTCTGGATAGATTTTGCAAGACAAGAATATTTGTTGGAGAATCTGAAGTGCTGCATAGTTTTTAGTAAGGATCAAAAGGTACCGATTTTCCTCCATTTGGCAAGCTGGAAAAATACTTTGTGTGACCATGTCAATAGTACTGGTGTTGGTGTTGGAAAAGTCATCCCTGAGTTCTCTGGAGAAAATGTCAATGACCTTAACTTCATCTTTTCCACTGAAGTTTCTCAGGACTGCTCCAGCGATCTGATCAGCAGTAGGGCACTCATTCGACGTTTTCGTGATGGAAAATACCATCTTTATTAGACTATAAAAGTCCCGTAGACCAAAAAAGCCTTTGCCCTCTTTGCATACTGTTATATACGATTTTGCAAATGGCTCAAAGAGATGTTTTATCTTCTCGAGAATGTTTTTTTCAGATGCACAAATTCCCTCAGCACTTTTGATAAGTTCTTTCTCACTTAAATCACCACGGGACACAAAAATCCCACGATTCATTTTGGCAGGGTCTAGTGCCCAGTTGGAAATACCAATGAAACCAACCCTCTGATGAGGCTGTGGCTTTTCATCAACACAACCCTCTTCCAGTAATGGGTGCAGTGTTTTCAATGGCATTTTCGGGGAATCCTCAGCTAACCCTATCTCATCAAGAACAACTACTGAGATGTATTCATCCAGATTTTTGCTCTCTTGAAAGCGGGCACACTGTTTGAACGTGTGGATGATTCCTTCAGGAGTTGAATGGGGACTGCACTGGAAAGATACCAGATGTATCTGCTTAAGTCTCTTAAACAGGTCAGAGTGTGATGTGGGGCCTTGCATAGCATCTGCAACCAGGGTTTTAGAGAGAGATTTGGAGCTCCCTGGTTTCCCAACAATAAACAAGGGGATTCTTAGCTCAATACAAACTGCCATCATGAAGAAGTTCTCTTTCAAAGCTTCATTTCTGGCTATCGTCTTACCCAAGGGTACCCCACTTAGTAGAAGGTCCTGCATGAGATTGATTTCCTGTTGTATTCTCTGTGGTTTGTACTCACTTAGAAGTTGACTAATAGTTTTCTGATACTCATCTTTGCTCTCTAAGCAGGATTGATAGCACACTCCAGTGGCCATCAAGAGTGACCAGATCACTCTGTCACTAGCAGGAGAAAAGTTTAGAATTTTTCTCCTTTTAGTTTGTTGCTGTATTAAATCTTTGAGATTTTCAGCAAACATGGAGTGATTCCTGTGGAACCACACAAATACTTGCATGCAACGTTCAACATCTCTCAGACTGACAAAACTACATTCATCCTTCTTCTTCCTCATGAACTTTTGTGATGATGATAACACATTAGATATCAATGGGATGTGCCTTTCCTCAATTAAGTTGGCCTTTGCCTGCCTTTGTACTATTTGTTGGATATACATTTGCTCCGCTGAATCACTGAGTTGCCCAAAATCCCAAACAAGTGGTATCAAGCTAGGTGGTAACACATGGACACGATACACAAGCTGCCGGAGAGGAATGGAGCCAAGCTTTTCCTGTGTTTCCTGAGCATGGACCCTGTAGCCCAATCCTGATGCCTCCAGCCTCTCAATCATTTCGTTTGTATGTTTTCTATACGGGTTGCATGCAGCAATAATCTGCAGCCCTGTCTGAGAGGCAAGGCTTTTTCCCTGAACTGAGTGATCACAAATAATCTCCTTGATGCTGCTAATGGCCTCTGTGGTGTTTGCCTCATCAAAGAAAAGAACGGAGTCAATTTCATGATTCTCTTTGTTTGTCTTTGCAAGAGTTTCTGCTTCAATCACTTTATCATGAATCATTTTAGATGTTGTTCCTCCATGAACCTTGACGAGTTTCATGTTCTCCGCTGGTGCTCCACATCTTCGCAGTTCACACATAAACCGTATGAGTCTTGTCTTACCACATCCTGTCTCACCCATTATTATGACTGGGATGCCACACCTAAATCGCATGTGAATTGCCATCATTTTGAGGATGTTGTCTGTGGTCAGTTCGTAAGTTTCATCAGGATCTGTTGGCCATTTGATCCCAAGTACACTGCACAGATGCTCAATCTTGTCAGCTCTAGGAAGCTGATCAAAATCGACATTAAAAGGAACTCTTTGATGTCTCAGCCCCCTGTAAAGCTCTTGAGTCATTATGTTCTCCTTTATTACTTTTCCTGTTGAAGGATTTATGGCATCAACTCCTTTCTGGTCACTGAGCTTCAGATGAAATCCTATGAAGGTCATGGATGTGTGGTCTTCATTAAAAAAGATGTAAGGATGAGGTTCAGATTCCCACCTTTTTCGAATGAGGAACGGAGCCAAGTCTTTTTCATTTATTCCAGTCAGGTCGGTTTGTTTTTTTCCAAGGCTCTCATCAGTGATACATAGTGATGGTGTTGCAAAGTCTTTGGACATCAAGATCATAAACTCAACCACAAAGTTTTTGAACCCTTGAAGAGTGTCTCCAACAAACTCAACATTGCAGAAGACTGAATTTTCACAGTCTTGCAACTGAAGATCAAGAAACCAGACAAAGTTACGAAGCTCTGCCCATGAAGGATCAAGTACACCACAGTAGAATAAGAATATCTGAAGACAATTTGAATGAGTGCCTTCAATGCCCTTGTAAGTGAATTTGTCAAGATTGTCGTTATTGTGAAAACGTGCAAGGTACTGGTATGGTCTCTGAAAAGCTTCACTTCTGAAACACTCATCATCCATAAGTGGGTCATCATTTTCAGTAGAACAATTTTCATCCTTCTGCTTTTCCAAAGCCATGACTTCTTTAGGAGGTCGACAAAACACCTTTGGGAAAACATCAGGGAAAGCAAAGTTTTCCTTTTGTCCCTAAAGGTACAGAAACATAAGGGTTTAAGTCCACGTCAATTCAAATACTCTCATTCAATAAATTACATCAGTTACATTAGTTGTATTTTACTCTCCTAAAAGCTAACAGTTCAAAATACAACAGTCACTAGCACTTTATACAGTTGAAACCAATTATTTTCATTCACTGCCTAAAAACACGTTTTGTTCTCACTGTCTAACATAAAAGCAAATTAAACTTTTCCTGTTGTAGGTAAGTTATGGTTACCAAAACTACATCTAATTGCTAAATTCCAAAATAATGAGAGTAATAATTAGTTTTTTTTGTTTTCTTAAAGTTAAGAAATGTACATACACTAAGTTTAGTGGACAGACTAAGCTGAAATGCTGTGACTGAAAACTGGGTTCTGGCTGCCCAAAAACACAAAAAAACAAAACTGTGAGATGCCATCAGTAAAATTCTCGTTCCCGACAAAAAACAGGTTCACAAGGTTTGAGACAAACATAGTGCAGACTCTTCCTTTCTTCCTTTGTGACCTGATAAGAGAGTCGGTATTCCCTTCTAAGGGAGTTTTGGTGAAAGTTTCTTCCAGTAACAACTGAAAAGTCATAATTTTATGGTAATGGTAAATGGCCTGAACTTGTATAGCGCTTTATCAAGTTTATCAAGTCTAAGGACCCCAAAGTGCTTTACACCACCATGAGTCATTCACTCATTCATTCATTGTCCTGGGGCAGACTGACAGAAGTGATATGCCATACACAGGTGCCACAGAGCCCTCTGACCACCATCAGCAAGCAGGTCAGGGGAAGTGTCTTGCCCAAGGACACAACGACTGAGACGGAAACATTTTTTAATTAGTTGTGAAGTTTTTGGTGAATCTTGGGCTTATTAAAAAGTATTATTAAAAATCATAATTCATAATTCCCTGCCAAAATCATTCACAAGGAATAGATCAGAATCTGTCATAATGTGGGTTTTGCGGTAGGACCAACGTGCAAGGAGATGCCAGGAGCCAGAGAAATAAAGGTAAGTTAAAATTCAATTGTTCACACTTACAAAACTCAGACAGGAAGACCAGAAGTATGCCAAACCCGGACCAGACCAGAACACAGGGAACCAGACATCACGGAAGGATACGTGACCAGAATACAACACTAGACATGACAGACGACACTTCACGAAAAAGAACCAGCCAGGGAACAATGGCGAGCGACCCGTAGGTCGACCCGTGTGGGTACAGAGTTCTGGAGGATGACTGCGAGGTAGTCCCAAGCGGACACCAATCATGAGATCGTCCCCTGCAGACTCAGAGTTCAGGCGGACGACCTCCACCACGGTGGAGCTTTGGAGAGCAGTGCAGGAACAGCTGGGACCCTGGAGAAGAATCAGGAAACGGGGGCGGTTCGTCCTTGAACCCCTCCGGAGCAGGAACCAGAAGTGGAGGCGATTCGTCCTCGAACTCCTCCGGAACAGGGACCAGAATTGGAGACAACTCATCCTCGAACCTCTCCCGAACAGGAACCAGAAGTGGAGGCAATTCGTCCTTGAACCCCTCCGTAACAGGAACAGGGTCAGGGAGTGATGACGGGTTATTCTGGAACCCCTCATGGACAGGAACAGGAAATGGAGGCGGCTCGCCCTTGAGCCCCTCCGGAACAGGAACCAGAAGTGGAGGCGACTCATCCTCGAGCTCCTCTGGGACAGAAACAGAAAAGTCCGACTGATCCTCAGCGGAAGCAGGAGCTGAAGCGCCGGCAGGACCCTCGGTGGAGCCAGGACTGGGTGCGGAACCTAAGGCGTTTTGCTGATCTCCAGCGGAAGCAGGAGCTGAAGCGTTGTGCTGACCCTCAGTGGAGAGGCGAGCGGAGGAGGGAGCTGGAAGCTTCCTCGTGGAAGCGCCGATCTCTGCCAGGGCTTTCTAACGCTCCCCTTCGATGATTCCGTGGGTCAGGCGATCCCAGGGGAAAAGACTCCCCCATTCCTCCAGCCAGTCCATCAGGCTGTTTGCTGCCTCCAATCTCCACCATGGTGAGTTGGGAGAAGTAAGGAGGTGCGCGAACCGTCTTGCCATTTCCTTTCCATGTCTTAACTCCCTTTCATATCTCCTAGTTTATTCCAAAGTTACGAAGCTCTGCCCATGTCCACCTTAATTGACAGCAGATCACTTTCATATAACATAAACACAAATTTCTTCTCTTTATGTGAACATTTATTAAACAAAACAGTTCCCTCTTACAAACAAACTATTCAGGTTCAACAAACTTTTCACCTAACTAGATAACTCACTAACTTCCAAAGGCATATAATAATAGGGATGCATCGATCCACATTTTTTCACTTCCAATCCGATACCAATACATGAATTTGGATATCGGCCGATACTGATACTATTCCGATACCAGAGCTCTATTCGCTTAAAATTTTTTATTATAAGATCAGAAAAACAATAAATCCTGTTAACCAGAAAAATCCCATCCTAAAAAACAAATATGCAAAGAGTTTCAAATCGACTGTCAGTATTTATTAAATCCAAGACAACCATAAAGGGTAACTATTTCCAAAACTACCTTCTAAAATACAAATGGGCTGGTTTATAAGCACAAATTAAGTCTGCTGGCTCTTGTAGCAGCAACAAATGTTTTCAAAGGCAAATATAAAATAAAAGTGTATATTTAAACTATCAATAAAACAATGTGACTCCGAATAGCATAAATTAAGCACACTCCTGCTCCAGTAGCAGCAACAAATTTGTATTAAAACGTAAACATAAGAGTGCAGTAAGTGTAAACATTTACACTATTAGAAAATGTGAATCTGATCAGTATCTGTTGTAAAGCTCAGGACTGGAAGTCTTTTAAACTTCTCAACTTAGCTGTAACAAGGTTGTACAGTTCAGGTAGCGCAGTCTCTGATAAATATCTCCTTGAGAGCAAACTATATCTCGGCTGCAAATGTTCAATCAGACTGCAAAATCCTTCATTTTCTACAACTGATAACGTTTGGTAATCAATTACAATGAAGTTAAGCAACTTGTCGGTAATCCCTTTAGCTTTGACGTCTGGAGGACGTTTATCTTGTTGTTTGAATGAGTCTAGAAGTGATGCCTGCCGGATACATTCCTCTTTCTGCCCCCTGACTAAAATCCCCCCTGAAAATCCTTGTGCTCTGTTAGGTGGTGCTTTTTCAAATGCTTAATCAGGTTCGTTTTGTTTGTCGCATCGGATCGTCCGTCTCTCGGTACAGCAGCTTTGCAAACATTGCATGTTGCGGTCCTGCTTTGCGGTGATTCGAAAATATTTCCGCACAGCCGACATTTTTAGAAAGAAAAGCACGTTAGCCACATAGGAGCTCAATGCTCGCCTGGTGGCTGGCTCAAGATGTGGATTGGATTTTCTGACCAGAGGCATGTCTCATTACTGGGTCCCGCCTCCGTTCGGGAGATATGTTCCACAGTTTGCAGCCACCTAGCAGAGCAGCTGGCAGGGAATCACTTGTGGAGTCATTTCAGCAGAACACTAAGCACAGACTTGGCTCGTGGATCGGAAGTGTCCGCGGGTTGGATCAGACATTTCCAATCCGTAAAAGACGTTGGTATCTGAACCCAATGCTGGATTGGCCCCATCCCTATATAAAAATAATCAAGGGTAAAATGCAAAGATCAATCAACTTATAAGGAATGCCCACTGAGGAGTGACTGAGATCAAACCACCAATTTATGGACAACAGTGGGAGCATGAGAGCGTTCAGATTAGCAGTGATCAGAGCACAGAAAAGGGGAAACCAGGCCCCTTAGCAACTTTTAAATGCAAAAGCAGCCTAGCTTCTAGTCACTACCAGCTGATGGCTAAATAATTAAAACAAAGGGTAATAAAACTAAACGGAGGGAAGCAGTGGACAAACACAAAGGCGATAAACAGATGAGACAACGGGATGATCAGAATTAGCACTGAGGCTCGAATTGAAGACTTAGTTCAAATAACTTCAATAGTCCAGCTTTAACTCACGGCTGATTTGGGATCGGCTTGATAACACAGATTAACTTTCATAAACACAGTAAAAACACCAACATTCAATAAAACTTTGTATAAGAGCGTTCAGCTAACTGGCTGTATGCTCACAGTTCAAAGCACATCAATTAATACAGTGACAATCCTGGATTGTCCTATTTCTAACCTACTTTACCCTGCCCAGACTATAAGGAAAGTAAAAAAAGAAATCATTTACACAAGCCACGTCTTTTCCTGGAACAGGAACGGGTTTGAGATTCACGCAACTGTAAATGGCTCAGAAACTGTCAATCTTTTCCTCCTTCGGATGATGATGTACCGCGGTAAATTGAATATAATACAAAAACAAAGAGGCAGGATTGTCTCTAAAAAATCCTCTGTTGGATTTTTCCACACCTGGATAGCAAACAGCTATAATTTAGGTCTTCGATCAGAAAAGTAATTGCTCTCGCTGCTGGTTGCTCCTCGAGCGAGATCTCAAGCTCTGTAAAGCTCTTTTTCGAAGGGTAGTTGAGGAAGGAGGAGTTTAACTTATCCCACAAGTTTACAGATCCTTCGGGGAAATTATTCCCATTTTGCTTTTGTTGCGAGCTAACGAGAAAATCAAAGCGTTATAGCTTGCAAGGGAATATATATCACGTCTGCCGTGACGTCGGAGCTGCAATGAATGTTGGGAGGTGTAGTCAGTACCTCTGGCCAACTGGCAATGGCCCTAACAACCAACTATAAAGGAATGATTTTAACATATGAGGTTATAAGGGTTTAGAAAGTTATGGTAGTTAAAGTTAAAATTAATATAAAAAAATAAACTATCTGGCTTATTTTTCTGGCAGTGAGACAATATAAATATTTTGGTAATCCTAAATGATCTAAACAGGAAAAGTTTATTGTGAGGAAAAAAATGGTTATGCTTTTCGTACACCTTATGTAAATATGTGGTTTTAACTGTATTAATCTTTTTTTCCCATGTAGCTGAAAAAATTGTGAAGACGTTAGAAGATGGTTGCTGGCAAAAAATATCTTGCTGTTTGACAGAAAAGAATTAACTCAAATGAAAAGGAACATGTTAAAATTATGTATTTTAAGGCACGCTTGCAGTAAACATTAATATCTGCATTTCAACTTACCAGTCTTGTGCCAAATCTGGCCTGATCATTTGTGGTTTCTGTTAACTCCATGATATACAGGTGTTTATGGGTACCGTGCCACATTTGCCCATCTGAATCCATCAAGTATCTTAGAAAGAACAACTTGAAAAGGAATTCATCCAGGCCTTTTTGTACCTGAGATTAATATTTTGAAAAGAAAGCAACACTCTTTATGTTCATGGATTACCCGAGTACAAATTATAAAGAACCAAATTAACACTGGACATGGAGTACAGGAATAAATAAAAAAATCTGAATATGATAAAAAATATATTTTTTGTCACTCATTTCAGAAAGTGAAACATACCATAAACATATTTTACACATAGAGTGAAATATTTCATGACTTTTTTTTAATTATTTTGATGATTATGGATTACAGATAATGAAAACCTCAAATAAGGTGTCTCAGAAAATTAGAATTTTGAAAAAAAGTTAAATAATGGAAACTCCTGGTGTCACACCCTAATCAGCTAATTAACTCAAAACACCTGCAATTTTTCTTGAGGCTGTAAATGGTCTCTCAGTCTGGGTCATTAGGCTACACAGTCATGGGGAACACAGCCGACTGGATGGACGTCTATAAGGCAGTCATCGAAACCCTCCACAACGAAGGTAAGCCACAAAAGGTCATTGCTAAAGAAGCTGATTGTTCACAAAGTGCTGCATCCATGCATATTAATAGAATGTTGAGTGGAAGGAAAAAGTCTGGTAGGAAAAGGTGTACCAGCAACGGGCATAACTGCAGCCTTTGAGTGGATATTTAAGCGAAATCCATTAAAGAATTTGGGGGAGCTTCACAAGGAGTGGACTTTGGCTGGACCCTGTACTACAACCAGACGAATCCTACACATGGGCTATAAACGTTTTTCCTGACATAAGGAAAAAAGGAATAGCTCAGTCGTCAAACATCCATTTTAGGATAAAAGTAATGTTTGCATTTCATTTGGAAATCAAGGTCTCAGAGTTTAAAAGAAGAGTGGAGAGTTCAAAGGAAGGGTGCATGTCATCTGCTGGTGTTGGTCCATTGTCTTTTCTTAAGTCCAGAGTCAACACGTCATTCTACCAGGAAATTCTAGAGCACTTTATGCTTCCTTCTGCTGACAAGCTTTATGGAGATGCATCTGCCTACACTGCCAAAGGTACCAAAAGCTGATTCAATGACCATGATGTTACTGTGCTTGATTGGCCCCAAAAACTGACCAGACCTGAACCCGTAGAGAATTTAAGGAGGATTGTCGAGAGGAAGATGAGAGACAATGGAGATAACCTGAAGGTTGCTATCAGAGCAACCTGGGCTCCCATTACACCTCTGCAGAACCACAGCTTGATCACGTCCAGGCCACGCCGTGTTTGTGGAGTAAGTCAAGCGGTAGGACCTCCAACCATGTATTTACCATCTAAAATATTCACTGAATTTTGTAAGCCATATTCATTAAAATGACAAGAAATAAAAGCTTGAAATATTTCAATCTATGTGTAATACAGTAAATCGCTCAAGTTTCCCCTTTTAAAATGAGTGACAAAAATATCAAATTTATTTACAAGATGTATCCATTTATAGGGGACTCCTTACCACGGATGTGACATCAAGGTGAAAAACCTTAACATCTTTTTGCTTTGGAGTGTCGTACAAAGACTGGAGAACTTGGTGGTCATCAATGTCATGTTCAGTTAGGCGAATGCACTTTTTATGTGCACCCCCCTGTTCAACGCATCTTTCCAGTTTTTCATACATTCTTTGGACATACAGGGACTTACCTAAAATAATGGAAAAACTAGTTGACTAAAATCATGATATCAATAAAAACAGGGATCAAAGGTCATTATAGCCACTTTTATAAATTAATTCATTTTCCATGTAAAACTTACCAACTCCAGCACGATGTGATGAGACAATGCCAACATTGTGGCCACCTTTAAACATGGCATCCTTTAGATATGAGGGGGATGAAAAATGCCTGGACAAATACTTCTGGATCTTTCCCAATGGCTCTTGAGGTACAAAGTCTCTTTTGAACTGACTGAACGCGGTTGGAATATAAGTGTGGTCCCTCTCAGAGCTACAATAGATCACAAGCCTGTAATCATGACGATTAAAAAGAATGCTCAGCTTCTGGAAACATTTCTCCATTGCGCAGCTGACATCATATGTAAGTTGGTCTGCCCAAATCATTGTGTAAACCTTCTGGGCGATGTTGCCTGGTGTGAGACATCTCCTCAGGAAAAGCTCTACTTGCTCGTAGGATGTTGATGGAGTACACAAGAGAACCTCATCATAACTTGGTAGTGGCTGATATTCACTGTTCATGTACAAACAGATACTTGAAGTCAGAACCTGGTCATGTGGGCAGATTAGGAGATTTGGTTGTTTTGGGATGAGCCCTTTTGGGAGATCTCTTCTTAGGGAATCATCTATTTTTTCAGAGAGCACCGGTGCTTCCGATTCATTCTCATTGTGGTATTCTGGGTCAGTCATCATGTTAAATAAATGCCCCAAACTTCGTATGTCCAAAAGGTCATGAAAAAACATTCTCTCATTCCTGATGTAGTTTAACCACAAATCTTCCAGTTCTCTTAAACCAACAGTCTGGTCTCCATTTTCTGCACGTGTTAAATGGCTGATGCAGGCTGAATATTTGTCTTTTTTTTCAATATGTATGTTACCACGCTCATATTGGCTGGAGAGTCTCTGCCACAGTCTCCAGACATCTGAAGTTGAGCAGTTAGCTTTGATGAAAGAGAGCATCATCAGTGCTTCTTCATCTATCTCTGTATTTACATTTGCAGGACTCAGGACTCTGCATAGATAGAATATTTGTTCTGCTGTGAAGAAGTTTAAGTAGTAGTGATCAGACCTGACTTCGTCCATAAACTTTTGCCAGTCACCAAAAAACAACTCCATCTTCCTGGACAGTGCTACAAGTTGTTCAATCAGACTTCCATGTATTTTAATAGGAATAGTCTTGCAAAATTTGATTTCCATGTTGATACATTGGTCACTTTGACTCTTGCAATAGATCTTTGCTTCCCAGCATCTGAAGAGAGGATTCCCTGCAGTGTGAAGATCTACAAATGCTTTGGCAAGTCTCTGGACATTTTCAAACACCTAAATATAAAGAAAATGTATGATTAAACCTTTTGTAAAAATAACATATTAAAATGTATAAACATTTAATAAAAAATAAAAATCCTTATTAAAATTATAAAAATCTATGGACTGAACCTCTGTGAATCGTTCCACTTCACTCTGATTTTGTTGCTTTTTTCCAGACATGAGCATGAGTTTGTTTTGTAGCTCTTTCAAATCCTCATAGGTATGTGTCAAGCTCTGACCTTGTCCATCTTGAATCTGAAGTGTCAGGGAAGTCTCCAAATTAAGCTGCAGTAGAACAGTTTAATAAAAGAAGCAAATGTGTTAGTTCACAAAGACACACATAAACAAGTTAAACTGTTTCTCTAGATTGTAAAGATTTTGTTGTCACCTGAGATTGCTATGTCTATCACTATTGTGTGTGTGTGTCAACCAAAATGTGGATCACATGCATATCAGTGTCATATCCCCCACCACTGATGGGCCTCTTGACTATAGTGACCATCTATATTTGTTTTCCTTATTTTAACACCTTTAAGGGGCTCACTATATGCTTTGCCTGCAGGAGGACCGTGGGAGCTAAAGACTACCAGAAACATAACTATGGTTTGGTTATCTTCTGCAATAAAAATAAACCTGGATATCACAATGTGAGTCGTCTCACTCGCAGGTAACAATATAAAAAAAGGTGGAAAAAACAAACCTAATACAAATTCTGTCATTCATAGAGATTAAAAAACTATAACAGGTTTTCCAACATAAACAACCTTAAGTAATGACATGTTGATTCTGTTATGTTACGCTAACCTTTTTGGAGTCTTTCTCAACACCGGTGCTTTGCATCTTCTATTCTATTAAAATTAGCTGAAAATTATTTACTTATATAGAGTATTCCTGCAACATCACAAACTTGTCTAGGCAAGATGAGTGTGGGGTTCTTGAAGAAAGAGCCTAGATAGCAGAACTGTAAGCCATGCACAGCTTAGAGCTGACCTGGATGGAACAACAGCTGTTTTCTATTACCATTTATTCCTTGGATAACAGCACAAATTTCTTGAAGATCCAAGTTCAAACACAGTGTGTACACCTTCAAGGAAGTGCCGAAGCAGTTAGTCTGCTGTATAAAGTGTCTGTCCTGGAACTGTAATGTATTACTGAACTTTACCTAAAGTGGCAGTGGATATGTTGGGGACTGGTGGCCCCCACTGGTCAGTACAGCACTTTGCCACCATCGCAACCCTGGATGCAGAGTAGTGGAGAAATATTGCTCACCATGGGGTTATATAGTTCTGATGGTCCTGCTATGTTCCTTAGGTGTTTGAGTTTTTGGGTTTCTTTTGTGCCTCTGTTTTCCTCATTTCCCTGTGGTTTATGCTCTCTAAGATGTTGCCATTTTAATTCATTCCTTTTCTGGTTTATTCTTGTGTTTTTTTGTTTATTTACAATTAGTTCTGTTAGATTTTCTTCATGGTTTCTTTTTATCTCTGTTCAGCTAATTTCTGGTTAATATGTCTCCCTTCCTTAGCTCCCTACTTTTACTCTGCCTCAGCTGTTCTTTATTATCACCTGATATATTCGACGGCAGCCTGTTGTCATCCTCCACCCTGCCCCAGTATTTAAGCACCCGATTCCCAATGTTCACTACCAAATCCTTCTGTTACTGCCTCATACTCCGTACCTCCGCCAGTCTGTCCGTTTTTTTTTTGCATGTGTTGTATGTCCTTCTCTTCTGCCTCTGAACTGTAAGTTTTTCAATTTTTATTTTACAAAAGTACTCTGCTGGTAGATCTACATTTGGGTCCTGCTCTTATAAACACGGCACCTGCTGCTTTGTCTATGACCAGCAGGTGCTGCTTGCTAACAAAGTGCTGTTTGATTTCATATATCTTAATACTATTTTATCAACATCCTCTGGACACACACTAAATAATTTAGTTAATAATAATAATAATTTCTAATAATCTTTTAGTGTATATGAGGTGACAAATTACTCGTCACTGCTTGTTAATGTTTAACGTTGTCGCAGTGCTTTAGTTTCTTAGTTAAAAAAACAACCCTCTTAATTAAAAAGTTCTTAGGGATTTTTACACCACAAATTGATATCCTCATTTGAATACATGCGCGCACTACACTATGGTCATAGAATTATATTAATGTACCCGTTTCTGGTTTTGGGCCCTAATGGTATACATTCCTCTGTCATTTATTGATGTAGCCAAGGACAAAGAAGAAAATTCGACAGATCCATGGGTTTCTCTGACAGTGTTTAACCATTCCAGGTGACGAGCTGTATCTTGCTGAGAAAGAAAAACACACAATAAAAAAAAAATTATTTCAAAAATGTATTCACAAATCTATGTAAAAATACAAGGTAATAATTTGACAAGTAATATCATGATTACAACAGCAATCAATTAATAAGAAAGCAACTTTTCAAAGTACAATTTTAAATGTTTCAAGAAGGTAAACCAAACACTTTTAAATCAATAGAAAGTTCCCACTTTTTTTGTTTTTTGTACTGTATGAACTAGCTATATTACCAGCAGTCTTTAAATGTGGTAATTTTAAGATTTCCTTTTTAAAATCTTTACAATGTTTTTTTAATTTAAATAATTAATTATAGTGCTGATCTACATGCAAAGTTTAACCAGAAAATATCCTTATTCCAAGCAGATTCAGATTTATCTTTACATGTTTTGACATATTTCCTCTGACTGGATATGCAAGTGGCAAAATATGACATAATGTCCCATATAAGCCAGCAAAAAAAGAAAATTTCTGTTTGTCTTACAATATATGTAAAAGATTATGCCCAAAATTTCTCAATAGAATTATGAGTTGTAAATTCAACGCGTAAAAAAACAAACCTCTGTGCAGTTGCTTTGTAGCAAGTCATAGCTAAAACAAATGAATTCAGTGGGCAACTGCGGCTGCACACAATTGACGATAGCTTCACAGGGATCCTGGCCAGCAGACCAGCGGCTCTCCATGGGCTATACCGGCAGAGAGGGAAGAGAGACGGCATCCTCCTGAAGCTCCGACAGCGGGGACTATGCGCACCCTTGCCTTCAATCCACCTGGCAAATGTGCGTTCCCTGGCCAACAAGATGGTCGAACTGCTTCTCCTCACCTGTAAAAACTCGGATCTGCCGCCCTCTGCTTTACCAAATCAACTGAATGGCTTCTACTGCAGGCATGAAAAGCAGCAGTTCACACCTCAACCCAACTCCTCCACATCCCATTCAGGCACAAATTATTTCCATACACCAACCACCCCCCTATCTCCAGGCCCCCTGCCTCCACTAAGGATCTCAGAGGAAGATGTACATAGGCTCTGTCAGCGCCTGAAAACAAGGAAGGCCTTAGGAACTGATACTGTCTCCACATCATGGCTGAAAGTCTACGCCGACCAACTGGTACCCATCTTTAATGAGATCTTTCACAAGTCACTGGAGCTGTTTGAGGTTCCCTCCTGCTTCAAACACTCCACCATCACCCCAGTTCCCAAGAAACCCACCATCACAGGATTAAATGACTACAGGCCTTGAAATTAGTTTAATCTTGAAAAGGTTTATTACTGTTGTTTGGTTACAAGAGTTTCAACAAATAAAAAAGGTGTAACGTTACCAGCTTTTTTGGCAAGTCTTTGTCATTTCCAAGAGCTTTCCACAGTGCTGGCAGTGAATCCATGACATTCTCAAAATCAGAGTCCTGCTTCAACCCGTACAACAAAGACGAATAACCAAGTACGGCATCATGAAAAAATGCCACTCGATCCACATCTTGATCATTTTCTCCAGCAGAAATAGATGCCAGGTCAACAAAAACTTTCAACTCATTGATATCTGCAATAAGAAGTTTACTTTAGCAACTAAAAAAATATGTTTAATTTGTGGCAACAAAACATTGCATCTACTGTACCTTCAAGTTTCCTTTTCACCCACTTAATAAAGTTTTCACTTTGACTGAGCACTCGAAGACACTCCTTCCGTTGATCTGTTAAATCTTTAAGAATATTTTTTGCACCGACAAAGGCTTTATCAATGCAGTTCAAGTTATTTGTCTTGGACTTGACTTCATTCTGAAAAATACAAATTACAAGATCAAATCACAGATTAGGATATGGTTATAGTTTTCAAATAATTTTGCCATTTCAAAATTACATTTTTAAAACCTTTCAGTTGTGTGCAAGACAACAATGTGCTTAAACAATAATTATTCATGAATAAATTAAATCGGTTTTGACCTCCTGCTTAATTGAAAACTTTATACTTTAGTCATGTAGTGTAAACATGGCACACCAATGTTCACAAGAAAAGTCAGTCTGGGTTATTTCATTGATACTTTTCAGAGCTTCTTCATAGTTTTAAGTCTTTTTTGCACAAAAATGCAACAAATTTACATGTAAGTAATATAAACAGATTGATTTATTGATTGATGGTAGTAGGATACATTGCAGCTAAACACAGCTACAGAATATCAGCAGCTTTTAAATATACCACAGCTAATGTAAAAAAATATACTGGGACTGATGTTTGTTTTAACAGGCCTTTATAAAGAAATCTTCCCAGAGTGAGAAAACCTACCATTTGCAGCAGTTTTTCCAGGATGCTGAAATCTCCTTCGGGACATAATACACTCCTGATGTCCATGATTATTTTGGCAGAGTCCATTACCAAATGATGATCATGGTACTCCCTAATCTGTGCAATTCTTCCTTTGATCCATTTTCTGTCATCCGATGGGTCAATCCTGCACATTATATCTAAATCTTTGTGCAAGTCTTCATGCTTTCCAATGTAGACCTCAAAGACGTTGTCAACTTCTTCCAGTAACATTTCTCCACTCTTAAGGCTGGTATACAGCTCTTTATACTGGCTGTAGCAACTCAGGTATATTTTGCTGTGGACATGATCAAGAGTATAGATTTCTTTCATTTCTTTGCTGTTTTCAGTGTCATCCTCATCAGTGTGTTCTCTTGACAGTTCTTGCACTTGGTTGGTCCAGCACATTTTGAAGATCAAGCTATCTTTAATGGCATACAGTTCTGATGCCATTTCATAGATGGCATCAGAAAGGTTGAAATAAGTGACCTTCCTTGATGACTGTGAGCTGAGTTCATCAAGTGTGCAAACTTTCATAAATTCATTCAAATTCATTAAGTCAAAGTTCGGTTGAAGTTTTTTCTCCAACCCCTGGAAGTCGACTGCAATAAAAAAAAAATTGTAAAGATCAGAAAAAACAAAACTACAAAAATAAAAGGAGGATACGAGATCTTAATTTTAGGTGGTTACATTATATGTAAAGGACTAGCAGCTTGATATGAAAGGACTCTTTGAAATGTTTTGATAATTTTCTGTTTCTGAGCATGATGCTCCTTGAGGTTTTTTCTTGTTTAAAAGTGACCCTTCTGTCACTGTTGCCACACGCTAAATCAGGATGAGGAATTGAATCAATGTGATGTAGACTTTACTGTTATGTTACGATAACAGCTGTATGTGTTTGTATAAATAAACAAGGAGGGATGATTCTCTATCCCTTCCACCTGATGCACAACCTGCAGCAGTACTGCTGCACACGATTCATGCTCTCAAGATGATTGGAGCTTGCACCCAGGTGCCCACATGTGTCCTAGCATCTAACCCCAATCATTCTGGTGAGCCTGGGGTAGGGTTAGATGCTAGGACACATCAGGCCACCTGGGTTCCTTCATGAATTCCCCCAGGTGGCACTCAAACAGCTACTCCAGGTCTGTATGTGTCAGGAGGGATTCCCCTACTCTTTGTGGCTCTCTGCTGGAAATGGTGTCATTGCTGGTGGGGAAATCCGAACATGTCCCCATGTGTCAAGATCTTCAAACACAAAAAGGGTTCAAATACAGGATAAAGTTAGGCATCCACACCTGAGTACAGGTGTCCTTAACACTTGAAACAGGAAAGCATGCCTGGAAATCATTGTCAAAAAATTTCTTACTGGGTTAGATCTTTCTATATTGTTTCTAATTCATATTCCAGTAAGAGTGCTGAGACATGGGCCACCTGGCATGCCTGTCCTCAGTGGGCCTCTTCCAAAAGATCCACAGGATTTTATTCTTTTAAAGTGAAAGAGCTCGTGTGAAAATGTCACACAAGCTCTATGCGAAAAGATGAGACACAGATTGCCTGATTCGCTGGTTTGTCAGGGCTCATTTCTGTTGTATCAATGGGAGGTTCAGAACAGGATAGTCTCCCAATACTGTACTGTAATGTGTTGTACCAAGTTTACCAACACAAAGGGACCTGTAAATTATGCATACAATCAATATTACAAGGGAAACAAGGTACAACAGCCCCTAAATGAATTAGAGCTTGTTAAAATGTATAGTAGAACAAGAAAATGAGACTGTAGTGGTTGTATATTGCCAAGGTAGTGGGGGCTCCCTAGACTGCAAAAGCTTCATTGACCGTAAAAAGCACGTGGTAACACCTTCTGGTGGTACTGCAAGGGTGGAACTTGTGTGTTGTATTTTCACTTACTCAAGAAGCAATCATCATAAATATTACTTCGAGTGTTCTTTGCAAGCGCTACCTACCACTGACATGTTCAGGTACCTCCTGACAGGTTTGTAGGAGACCTCTGATCAACTCTTTTTCAGTGGATGCTGCCTCTGCTTCCTCTCTCCTTATTCTCAAAAACCTTCTCATCTTTGATTCATCTTTACAACGACCATCATCACAGAGGGCATCTAGAAAAACAAACAATGCAACTAATGAGAAAGACTGAAACTAATAGCAACCATTTGCAGTATTCTGTTGAGTAGTAGGTTTTAGGGTGGTCCCAAACAATCGGTTGGTATCAAGAACATGCTGCTGGTAGGCCTGACCATTTTCCAATAAGTTAAACACTCAAATCTGATCTTTATTCTGATAAATGTAGCATGTCAATTTGTGCATGTCCATAAAAAAAAATTAAGAATCCATATCGTTACTGAGAAAAAATGATCTACAGAGTTGCTCTGTGTTTGAAGAAAATTCAAATTTAAAAATTCAATATTTTATTTTGAACTTTAAGGGGCTGATCTTCAAAATATTTGCGTGTACAAAAACGCACGCAAACCTCTTTGCGTCAGCAAAGCTGATCTACAAACGAGGAGGTAATCGGATTGCATGTGCAAAATCAGTGGAACAGTGGGCGCAATCTTTTTAGCGTTGTCAGCCTTCATGAATATGCAAAACATTTGATAATGGTCCGAACACGCAAATTCATGGGAGGAGGATATGCAAATGTCATCCCTTACCACCCGCAATGCAATTTTCAAAGCCTGAAACGGTTTGCGGGTGCAATTTTTGCGTGTGGATTTACTACGTCTGAAATGCAGGCGCTAACTGGGACGCAAAAATGTCTGCTGTTGCTTTGGCCAGAAGGAGGCATAGATAGAATGACAGATGACAGGGAGAGAGAATCTTCTGTACATGTGCCAACAGATTTGGCCTGTCAAAAATTAAAAATATTAAAAATAAATGAGAATAGAGGATTCTATGTAGGATTATCTAAGCTCTGATTTGGAGCCAATCACAAAAAAGCCATGACATTTCTCCTATGGTAAAACTCCTTGCAACACTTCATTCAACATCATTCCAGCATAACATCGCTGTCATTGATCATCTGCTGAATGCGCACAAACCTGATCATGGCAAAATGAGCACATAACCGATCAAGCGCGGACAGCCTGTAATCGCACCTCATGCAAAGGACCTACTGTGCTTTGATGTTGATAATATATTTAATAGGAAAAAATAAGTACATTATAATGTCATATCCAGCCCTTGTCTGTGTTTTGAGTCTGTGTTTTTGTTTATTTCTCCAGGTCTGGTCCTTAGTTTACCCTTAGTTCTGTGTTTTTGACTCCTTAATTGGTTTCACCTCCTATGTCTCCCTGCAGTCTGACTCACACCTGTTTCTAGTTCCCCTGATTACTCTGTCCCTCTGTTCATTGGTTCTACCTGTACTCTCTGCCTGTATATAAGTTCCTTAAGTGCCTTTGTTCCCCGCTGGTTCCTTGTGTGATGTGTCTTCCATGTCTTGCTGTTGTGTCTGGTCTGGCGTTCTGGCCAAATAACCCTACTGTCTGGACTGTATATGGTCAAGAATTAAAGCTTACTTACTTTCACTCTCCGCATTTCCTGGAGTACTTCTCTGTACTTTGGTCCTACCACAACCCGCATTATGACATATAAGGCAGATTAAATCCTTCATTTGCAAACTGGATTCTTAAATCACTTCGTACCAGGTGAAAAATCACCAATTTAAGGCAGCTTTTCCATGTGGTGACAAAGACAGTGAATGCTTTAACCTTGTCACTAAACAAGCATTATTGACAATAACGTTATGTCATTGCAGGGCAATCGGAGATGGATCAGTTTGACTATGTTGTTTAAATGTGAACATATGCCAGGGGAAGGTTTTGTTTATGCAGTTAAAAATGATTTTGTGTCACCAAAAAACAATTTCAACAATCAAACACGTAAAATGAATTTAGTAAAATCATTGGAAAATAAAAAATTTTTATGTACATGAATGTTATGTCACAGTTATGTGACTATGTTTTAAAATTAGCAAAGCTATAAAATACAGATTGCCAACTCCTACAACAATCTATTTTTATCTTGCTCATATAACGTTGAGGCTTAAATATTGTGGCTGTTTATGATAAACTCCGAACTTTTCAAACATATACAATAAAAAAACAACAGAAACCGGTGAGTCTCTGAAAAGAATTAAAAGATCAAGGCAGACAAATTAATTAACAGACATATTTGTCTTTTATACTGTTAACATTGATTGGCCAATTTCTTGCGAGTTACATCGAGCAAGATAAGAGAAATAATCTCATCATGGTAAACCTGCTGTGAGTAGCGCAACAAAAGTTAACTAATTGTTACAGTCCAGAAAAGCAAGGGCTGAACGGAACAGAAGGAAAAAATCAGAACCTGGATCATTTATAATGATGCAGCGTAACAATCCCTGCATATTTCTAGCAACACAGCAGAGGATCTGTTTGCTTTTCCTCTTGTTCCAACCAGCATTTCCTCATTTAAATAGGGCGGTCTGCACCTGTTATCCATTGCACGTGCAATCTTTGAAAATCGAACGCAACATGCCCACTTATTGCACGTGCAATTTTTTTATAGTACATGCAAATTAGCACTATTTGGGATCTTTAAAGATCAGGCCTAAAATAAGCTGAAAATGTAAATTGTACATTAATAGAGCACATAACAATTTTAAGTAATAAATATTAGAGAAGGAAATGATTGAAAAGACCAAAATAGTAGGAAAAGCAAAGTGAAGAAAAACAGACAAAAGAAATAGCTTATACTCACCTATTTTCAGCAAACCAAGAAAGTTTTGTTCTCTTTGGAGAATTAGGTTTAATGTCTTCATTTTAATCTGCCCATTTAAGAAATTTTCAGAGACAGACTTAAACACAGAAGCTCCCAAAGTCATCCTATATTGTGCTTCATCTGACAGTTTGTTAATCAGGCCGCCTCCTGCACCTGGAAAACAACATAGCAAAAAACTGCTGTTGGGGTTCAACAAAAATTAAGAGGAAAATGATTTAAGGACAAAACCTTCCACCACCTGGTACTTGGCTTTCTTCATCATTATTTTCTTCAAGATGCACAGCTGTGATTATATAGCCTCAGATAACATTACGGCTATATCAGCTAATCAATATTTAGATATTTATTTGTATCCCTGACATCCCACTTCATGAAAGTCCAAGAGAGACTCCTTTTGGCCGACCCGAGTAAGCAAACAGTGAACCATCAGGACTCCCTTGAGTTTGCTTATCACGGATGAGTTGAAGTTGAAGATGCCATCATACACCTGCTTCAACAAACCCACTGTCATCTGGACAAAGCCAACAGCGTTGTAAGGATCATGTTCTTTGATTTCTCCAGTGCCTTTAACACAATTCAACCTGATTTGCTTTATCAGAAACTCCAGAAGACTCAGGTGGAGGCCTCAACAATCTCCTGGATCAAAGACTACCTGACAGACCACAGTTTGTGAGACTGAAACCAGAAAGTTAGCGGCACGGCGTGCTCTCACCATTCCTTTTCACTCTGTACACCCCAGACTTCCAGTACAAGACAGATTCCTGTCATCTGCAGAAATACTCAAGTTGATTCTGCAGTCGTGGGGTGGAGCAGAGATGGACAAGAAGCTGAGTACAGGGAGCTGGTGGACCGCTTTATGGCATGGTGTGGAAAAAATCATCTCATCTTAAAAAAACACAATCATCTCATGTTGAAAAAGGAATAAACTATTTCCATCATGGGAGAAGAGGTGGAGGTGGTGGAGGAGTATAAATACCTCAGTGTTTACCTGGACAACAGACTGAAGTGAAGATGCAACTGTGAAGCCGTCTACAGGAAGGGACAGAGCAGACTGTACTTCTTGAGGAGGCTTAGGTCCTTCAGTGTTTGCAGCAAGATGCTGCATATCTTCTAAAAGTCTGTTGTGAAGAGTGTGATCTCTTCTGCCATCATCTGCTGGGGTAGCAGCTTAAGATTAGCAGCATTCTGTGCCTCTCTACTCTTCCTTCAGACTCTGGGCCCAGGATTTCCAAATGAAATGCAAACTTGCTTTGCAACTTACTGAGCCACAGCCCAGTTATTTTTCTCCATAGCCCAAGTAAGACGCTTCTGACGTTGTCTCTGGTTCAGGAGTGGCTTGACACAAAAAATGCAACGTTTGTAGCTCATGTGTAGGGTTTGTCTGTGTGTGGTGGCTCTTGATGCGCTGACTCCAGCGTTAGTCCACTCCTTGTGAAGCTCCCCCAAATTCTTAAATGGATTTCACACGACAATCCTCTCAAGGCTGCAGTTATCCCTGTTGTTTGTGTACCCTTTCCCACCACACTTTTTCTTTCCACTCAACTTCTATACATATACTTGGATACAGCACTATGTGAACAACCGGCTTCTTTAGCAGTGACCTTTTCGGTTTACCCTCTTTGGGGTGGTTGTCAATAACTACCTTCTGGACATCTTCTGGACTGTCTTCCCTATGATTGTGTAGCCTATGACCCAGACTGAGAGACCCTTTAGAGCAGGGGTTACATTATATCAATCGCGATCTACTGGTAGATCGTAGAGGTAGTGTTGGTATAGTGCATGGAATAAAAGAAATACGGAAGGTGGATGATTGGCTATCACAATCATGGCATTTGCCACTTAATTGACTTACAGGTTAGCCAGTCTGATGTCTCATCTTTTTTTGATACGCAGGTTGCCACCTGAAACGTGCATTCATTTCCACCAGCTACTGGCAAACTCACAATGCATCCGTTCCGGTATGAACACCGAAGTAAATACCATTACAGGGCAGCGTAGGCTGCAGATGGACTAGATCTTGCTATATTAATATTAATATTTGTCTGATCTTTTTAGCATTTTGGCAGTTGGAAAATGTTTTACATACTGTGTCACTGCTGCCAAATTGCAGACTATCTTATTCTGAACCTGTTGTAGATAGATTAAAAAACAAAAACAAAAAAGAATACTCATATTTATAAATAAATATCTTTTGCATTTTCATGGTAGGTAGAGCATTGTGACTTGGTAATTTTATAAGTAGCTTGCAAGTAAAAAAGTATGAGCAGTCCTGCATTAAAGGCTTAGAAAACATTTACAGGTGTTATTACTAAATTAGCTGATTAGGATGTGACCCAATGAGTTTCAAAAATATATCTTTTTCTCAATATTCTCATTTTCTGAGAGATTTGGATTTTTTATAAGTAAGCCATAATCATCATAATTACAATGAATAAAGGCTTGAAATATTTTACTCTATGTGTCACGAATCTATATAATTAATGAGTTTCAGTTTCTGAAATGAGTGAGAACAAAATAATAAACGTTTTAACAATAGTCAAATTTGTTTTTTGCAGTACGTAGTGGTAAATTAGATGTATATTTAAAAACTACATGAAACTAGAAGTTAAATTAACTGAGAGACAGAAAAACTCCTCTCCTCGGCTGTCGGTACGGCATGCCTGTGTACCAAATAAATACAGCATTGTTTAAAATTTTTGTGTATATGTGTATATTTGTACCTGAGGTGAGAAACCTGTTGATAAGACGCAAAAATTAAAAGTGGTAGCAAAACCAAGTTTGAGAAAACTCCTTACTACTACTAAGGCCTGCTATTTAGGTACCTTTTGATGTCTCAGTCAACTACAGTGAGGATGAATAAAGAAAAGTGGACAGAACCTAAGCTCTAGGTTAGAAAGATTAATAAGGTAACCAGCTTGTTTTATGCTGAACAATATTACTCGCTTAAAATCACTTTAAGCCAAATGTAAATATTACTGGTACAAAGAATATAAAGTTGAAACAGTTCAAAATGCGATGGCAATCTATAAAACAGTAGACGTGATTAAACTGTCAAAAGTAGAAATTTTTCTAATGAAAGAAGTCTGTCTTTTTACAGGTGTCTCCCTGCCAGGTTCACTACTTGGGTTTTAATTCTACTGTATATTTCTGTACAACTTGTACACTGGATGGTCTATATTAAAACAACTCCAAAATGATTAAAACATTTTTTAAATGATCAAAAACACCCTTAACCATATTCAAGCGGTATATTTTTGTATAATGATTTTATCAATAGATAAAATCTAACAAAAACTCCTGTCATTTCTATACTGGTCACTTTTTAAAATTATAGCACATAGCACATCAAATTGTTATCAAAAAATCTAAACATGCTTAATTCATTGTTGAATAAAATAAATAAAAGGATGATGCAGTTACTCATTTCCCTTGAAAAGCACTAAACTTGCATGCTTGCATTAAAAAAAAATATATGTTCCAATTACCTGCCATTTGGAAGACCGTTTTTGCCATGTGCCAGTCTAAAAGGTACTGAAATATCAAGTCTTGATCTTCAGCATGATCTCCATTGGCATCTGATGGCCATGACTTGAGCACAACAACGGACATGAGTGTTCCAAACTTTGTGATATTGTGGTTCTCCAACAGTTCCTTCATAGCTCTACCAGATTTATCCTGAACAAACAAAAACATGACATTAACAAAGTATAGCAACTATCAGGTCACAGTGTTTTTGGAAACAGGTCTAAAACTGTCAAGACGATGTGGACAAATCATGCTTTTAAATCCTTCCTTTTAATACTTAAATTATTCAGCTGGGGTCTATATAAAGTGAAACTGCAATGCTTAGGTCTGAACTTCTTGTTATTGTAGCTCCACAGGCCCCTATTTTACCAGCGTTCTAAGGTGCGTCTGACAGCAACTCGTTTTGGTGGCATCTCTTTAAATGCTGTTGAGATACTTCATACCCCACCCCACTCCAGGTCAAAAAGCGTTCCAGTTTAACCTGTTCGGCTTTTATCGTAGTTAGATAGCAGAGATGCAATTATCTAGCGGTGCAGGAACAAGACAAAAATGGCATAAACAATGCAAAACTGTTTATGTAATAATACTATTCAAAACACGCAATACGGTTATGTTCTCAAGGAGTTCAAAGCGAGCACACACTAACATAAGCAGAGGGCACGATTATGGAGGTAATTCTGGGACAAAATAATTTGTTTATTGTAACTGAATTTGAAGCCACAGAGAGAAATTCTATAGCAGTTTTTTAATTGATTAATTTTTTTCTGTCTTTCACAGTTACAAAACAACAGTTACACCTCTTCAGATTCTTAAGTACAAGTCATGGGCATCGCAACTGTGGAGAATGTGGGTGTTTTAACACCCACACTTTTCCTTGTAAGATGGTCGAACACCCTCACTTTTCCCACATTGCTTCCATTCTGTTTTCTCCATATTGCTCTTGCTGTATTTGCCCCCTCCCTCCTGTTCCTCTCCTGTTGAAACCTGACACCGACTGCTGAATGGCTACTGATTGGCTGCCCCGCATTAAGTCCCGCCTGTTTTGTGTTTGTCTTAACTTGTGTGGTCTGTGGGTGTGATGAAACCTAATCTGGTGTGCGTGCAGCAATTAAACTTATAATAAGGAATTTAATAAACAAGATACATATTTACCTTCCTATGTTCTTATGAGGAGACATAGATAACTTTAAGAAAACTGTAACATTTTGTTTATCAGAAGCTATGTCAGAAGGTCATGGAGAATAGGTTAGGATCATCTCAAAATTCAACAGTTATTTTAATCTGGCGTTTAAGTTTTTTGTTAAAGTTTTCACGAAGTATTTGCAGCTCTGTTAAATCACATGACCAAGTACTATAATCAGTATGCACATAATATTTGGTCTAATGAAAAATAAATACGGTTCCTTTTCTTGAACAAATCTGCACAGGGTTAAAACTGCAGTGCTGTGAGCAGCACGCTGCACTAAATCAAGTAAGAGAAAGAGATTAAAAGTAAATCCTTTTTCACTGGTTTTAACAATTTAATACATTTGCCATGCAAACATTTGGTATATTTCTATCAAACATAGGCAAATATATTTTTGGGAAATCTAGAACATTTCTGCAACAGTCAAGCTACAGTATGTCAAGCTATGCAACTCTGTAATCCTTACCCAGGGTTAGAAATCACTAGTCAAATTTCAACAATTAGACTTTGCAGCACACAAAAGACTAAAGATCTGAGTGATATTGTGCCTTGTGAAAGTATTTACCATCTGCTGGATGTCTTACCTGGCAAATATATGCTACTGCCTCCAAGGCACATTTCTCTATAATGCACAGCAATGGACCTTCGTCACTCAGTTCTTCCATCATTTTAGAGTAGATACCAATTTGATGAACACGGTCCTCCTAGTACACAAACACACATCTTTAAATGGTGTAAAGAGAATACACTGAAAACATAAAAATACAAAGATAGAGGTCCTACCTGTTTTAGTTTTCCTTCAAAGTCTTTCAAGAATGTGTTTCTCCAGAAAGAAGTTTGTTCCTCATGACTGAATGACACTGAAAGTAGCTTTGTCCAGACCTACAAACAGAAATGTTTACAGTAACAGAAAAGCTATATATAAACTAAAATATTATCAAAAATACAAAATCACATCTTTTTCTATGAGCAACAAATAAACTTATATAACAATTAAGTGATGCACCAATCATTTGGCTGATGACCAAATTCTGCCAAATTTATGTTAATCAGCTTTGACTAGTAATCTGCTGGATACAACAAAAATCTTTATTTTTCCCATCATTAACTGTATACATAATGAAAACTCATACTTTATCAGTCTGTAAATAAACAATATGTTCTTCAATGCAATTTCAAGTTAAGCAATATGAGATCAATTTTAGGGATATTTGCTTTTATACAAAGCATACGGATGACTACCTCTATCAATTAGACAGCAGCATATTGTCCTTTATGGTTTATGTTACATTTATGACTGAAATAAAATTAGGATAACAGAAATTAGTTTGCATGTTTTATAGTTTTAATAAAATCAGAGGACAGATTAGACCTCAAATAAAACCGAAAGGTGGTGCAGCCAGTTAAAAATAATAATGCATCATATCTCTCCCATTCATTCTTACATTTACTTCCTTGGCAGAAAAAAACTCCAACCGGTTCCATGCCTTAAGCAGTTTGTTGTTAAAAGTGTTTCTTCGCCATTCGCTTATTAGGTGTAATGTCTCTCCAAATGACTCTTGCTGGGTTCTCCTTCTTGTCTGTAATAATTATTGGAAAATTACTTGTTGAATTAAACAGTTCCATATGAGTGAAAGTTTGACAAAGTATAAAGACACAGATGTGAATAAGGTGCAACAGATTGAGTACACATTCTTGCCTCAGAATCAGTTTGACTGTATATCTTAGAGATCCAACAGACGAGCTCAAGGAACTGAAGAGGGACATCACAGCGGCCTGGTTCTTTAATGCAGCGGCAGACAGAACCAAGAAGTCTTACTGCAGTTTTCAGGCAGCAATCACCATATTTGTCATCAAAACTAGGAAAAAAAGAGAATTTGCTAAATTCTAATTGTTATACCATTGTTATACATTGCCTTATTGTTTTTTATAAACTTGTTAAAGTGTTGCAGATAAAATTAAGAATTTCTCCAGTTATACAGTTTGCCAAATGGAAGAGGCTTGTTTTTCTATTTACCTTTGGTTACGGTTGCATTCCTTTCTTATGAGATGAGACGACAAGTCTTTTAAAGCCTGTTTTAATATAACAAAGGTCAATATTTATTTTTCATGAAATTATATAGAGCTATAGTTCTCTGTAGACTACCAATCTTTCCTTCTGTCACATTACTATAATTTCTTTTTAACTTTTAACATATTTATTGTCTTTAAGGATACATACTGTGTAGATGGAATTGTTCATATCAGATTTCATGTTGATCTGTATATAACGAAGAATGTCAAGGAGCTCCACTGGCACAAAGGCCAAGAAGTTCATCAGATCGTCTAAATGCAGCAGAGACATCCAAGAGCGCACAAGAAGTCGATCAATCTCCACAAGGTATGCATGGTCCTTCATGATTTTGCTCAAACTCCTATTCAAGTCAGAGAGGGCTATGGTAAAAAATTTAAAGCAATTTAGCATTTTTAAACTTATGTGTATGGATATAAAAATGTCATACCTTGCACCACTGTCAGTATGGAACTGTGATCCTTTACTTTGTGGATCAAAAGCTGGTGGAACTGGCTGAAATGGCTCACTTTCTCCTTTCAGCAGATGAATCAAGGGGATGACCAAGACCCACTTTGCCGTGTGTGGTCTTGCACAGTTGCAAAACTCCTCAACAACATTTGCAACTCTATCAGGAAAAGGTGATTGTTTGGTTATAGTTTTATTTCGAATGGTTTACAGTTTAAACAAAAATGTTGAACTCCATTATGCTCATATTAAGATGAACAATTATTTGAATGTAAAAAGCAGAAGCGACCATAAAGGGTCTTACCTTTTATAGGTGCGTTTCCAATGCAGGAACCTTTTCAGGAACCAGGTTAGTTTTCTAGGGTGGTTTTGCATGAACCCTAAACTAAAGAAGGATCTTTATAGTGGGACGATCCCAATCCTTTCACTCTGGTTTAATATCCCAAGCATATGCTGGCCATATTTTCTGTTAACTTTACTTCTGTATTTTTTGTTTGCAAACATTGCATTTAAACCCAGCAACTCATGATAATTATCACAGTGTTTGTTTGTATAATAACCCCATAAAACTACCTTGGTTTCTCAAAGGGTTCCTGCGGTCAAAAGGCACCTTTAGATTAATGATTAATTGTTCTCATTTCATTGAATTCTAGACTATGCTGTTGAGATGGGCAGTTATCTCTGTTTCCAGATCGCAGCTGCACTCCTGCAAGAGGAGTGCAGCTGCTTACTCACCGTAAGGGAATCTAGGTAAATAGACCTGTTTAGGATCCCACAGTGGAAATGTACTCAAGAAACAGTTTAGGTATATTAAAAGGTTCCAGGAACTTAAGTTTCAAAGAAAAAAAGGTTCATAAACCTATAATCGAAACAGACTGCTTTCAGTCTGCGTGGTACCAGGAACTCTTTGAAAATATAAGGACATTTTCAATAAAAATCTGACAGCCCCTACCAGAAAACTGAAAATGGCCATCCAGGCCATCTCAGAACGTTAGACCTAAATCCTACAGAAAACATGTGGGGTGAGCTAAAAAGAGAGCATAAGAGATTAACCAGGACTCTGGATGATCTAGAGAAATTGGTCGAGGAGGAATGGTCAAAGATGTTGTGGGTCAAGTTTTTTCCTATTGGCAAAAAGGGATTCCATATTTGGAAGGTACAAGAAACTAAAAAGGATATTTTTCAAGCACATTAGGTTATTTTAAACATAGCAGCAATCTAGGACAGAGACTAGTTCACCCCAGGGATAAAACACCCAAACACAAGTTTAGTGATGTGGTATATTCAGTCCAGCACAGCAAGGAATGGTCAGACCTTTACACCAGGCTCAACACAGAAGCTCTTTTGGTCAAGACTCAGGAGTTTATCTCAAGTACAAGTAGGGAGGATACGATATATTTTTCCTCCAATACCGATGTGCGATGTTTGTATTGCTGCTGTGAATATCCGATATTCACCGAAATTAAAATGAATCGAAATATGCAACTTTTAATGTTCGTAATAGAAAAAAAAAATTCAGGTTCTTCATTTATTGAAAGTGCAAATTTGCCTTTAACTTGTACACATCACAATCACATTGCACTGGCCTTTAAACATTTAGACAAAGATGTAGCAGGGACATTTCCAAAGCCCCTAGAACAATAAACAACAGCCATAAAGAAATGGAAGATCATCTTATCTGACTATAAACCTATTTGATGTAACTGTCAACATCCACGTTCAATTTCAGGTATGAATTTAAGTGTGTATTACACAAGAATAAAAACGCTTATCTGACACTCTGAAAACTTATTTATTATGACTTTAAAACCTAAGCTTATAATTTCAGCGTGAAACAAAGTGATTTTGGTTGAAATCAACTACCGTAAATTCCGGGTTGAAAGCCCCGTGCTCTAATTTTAGAAAGAAAATCAATTTTGTACTTGTACAGGCTGCACCAGATTTTAAACCGCGGATGTCCCACATTGTAATATGAGATATTTACACAAAAAGATATTACTCCTGAGGATTTTTTTAATTAAATCCGTATGGTAATATAAACATATGCACAGTGCAAATGTTTTTTTTCAGTGCCTGTAACATGTCTACCTTTAAATATACGTATGTTATCAGTAACACACAAATTACGTTGCTAATGCTTTTTTGCTGAACAGAGCACGAACAACACTCCAAAATCTCCTAAGGACTGAAATATACTGCAGCCTACCAGGTCAAAAGTCATTGATCGCCTTCTTCATCTTCTTCCTGCGCACTGAAACCATCAAAGTCCTGTTCTTCAGTGTCCGAATTGAACAGCCTCAGGATCTCGTCACTCACTTCAGCCTCTTTGTTGACGCTCTCACTTGAGCGCACCTGGTCCCCTTAATCACGCAGCAGTCCAGCCTTTCGAAACCCGTTGGTGATTTTCCATGTTGACGAGGGTGAATATAAATGTCTGATTTACAATACCGCTAATTGAACTACTCATCAATTTGATTGGTCCACTGTTACCAGGCAAAATGTTTTTGGCGGCATGAAAGAAAACATGCATTAGCCGCAGCGTTGTATAGGCTGCAGTGTTAAAAGTGTGGGAAAAAAGTAGCGGCTTATAGTCTGGAATGTACAGTACTTCAATACAAAGTCCATGTTTTTTTTTTTACAAAAATAAGCATTTCTGCTTTCTCACAAGGGTTTCTGTTTCTTCTTTCATCAACAATAAGTGATGCAGGTGAGAAGAGAGGTTTACTCTTGACAGTGGTGCTTGGAGCAGAAAGATACTTGCAAGTGGAGCAATGCTGGGAAGCAAGAACTGTTGCTCTTCCAAAAGATGAAATTACCGCTATTCAACACAAGAGGGCACTACTTAAATTGCATCACCTGGCCAACTGATGGGCTTCTTTGCAGTGTGTGCTGCTCCGAGCTCTGCCTTTCCTCCAAACTCTCTCATTGAACATGTTCATCCGTGAATGCCTGCTTTCATCGCTCAGTTTGTGCCTATTTTTACCTCGCCCCTCCTCTTCTGCAGGAGTCTTGTCTGTATCCTCGTCATTTGTCATCCTGTGAACTTCCTGCTGTAGTCCATTAATGGCAGTTGCCCTCAGTGTAGTGTCAAAGTAACAGTCTTTGTACCTTGAGTCCAAAATGGTTGACAGGTAGTACAGCAATTCAGAAAAAGCTGGCATGAAGCACGTATTAACTGTCTATAATAAGGTGGTCTTGGCAGTGCCGACTCCTGGCATCTGTGTCCATGGTCTTGCTTAGTAAATGTTGTAGTTCCACAACACAGGATATCACATCCCCAGTAGAAGCCGATTGTGAACTTATTTCTCACGTCAGCTGCTCAAATGGGCCCAGCAGTGTGGTCATGTTTTCCAACGGACTCCATTGGTTCACAGTGAACAAAACGGGGAGCTC
This sequence comes from Crenichthys baileyi, assembly GCA_036173005.1. Taxonomy (NCBI): domain Eukaryota; kingdom Metazoa; phylum Chordata; class Actinopteri; order Cyprinodontiformes; family Goodeidae; genus Crenichthys; species Crenichthys baileyi. The sequence continues at coordinate 106,421 of JAHHUM010000933.1, forward strand.
GTGATCTGCCCCATATACTCCAAACCCACGTTTCTGTTCCAGTAAAATTTTTATCATGTACAGAGTACTATTCCAACGAGTTGTGACATCTTGTTGGGGGTTTTGTTAGGCAAGCCCACCCCTGTCTGGGTGTCTCACAGTCATGATAATGTCCCACTAATCATCTTTCAATAGCAACACAGTCAGAGACGCTACGCTGGCTAATAAGTCCATCATGCTAGCTGTAGTTTGTGTCCCATGCAATCAAGGCTTTTAAACCCACATTTGTCAAGTCCCTTTTGCAGTCCCTGTCCAAGAATGACGTCAATAGCCCTTACGGTTTCCGAGTTATGGGCGGTAGTTCGGGAGCATGCGCCTCCATGTTAAAAGCCCAGGCCACAGGGAGACGATAGTGAGGTGCTGCATTAGAAATGCTGCAGGTGTCAAGTTACACTGACACTCTTTGCTGATTGGCTGATTCACTCCTCACTGTTCTATTTATAGCTCTGTGTATCTCCTACTGTCTATGTCTGTATGGGACTCTGCCTTTCTTCTCTCCCTGTCTCCTACTCAGACACACACAGTCCATCAGAACCTGGAACAAATCTCCATCAGAACCAGACCCAAACTCCATCAGAACCAAGAGGCAATCTCCATCAGAACCAGGAAGAAACCTCTATAAGAACCAAGTCAAAACTCCATCAGAACCTGGTACAAATCTTCGTCAGAACCATGTACATACCTCCATCTGAACCAGGTCAAAAGTCTATCAGAAACAGGTCAAACCTATCAGAACCAGGGAAAAACTCCACCAGAATCAGGTCAAAATCTCCTTCAGAATCAGGAGGACCCTTCTATCAGAACCAGGTCCAACATTCATCAGAACCAGACCCAGACTCCATCAGAACCAGTTAGGGACCCTCCACCTAAGAACCAGGTCCAAACTCTATCAGAACCAGAAATAAACCTTCATCAGAACCAGGTCCAACATCCATCTGAACCTGGAACAAATCTCCATCAGAACCAGACCCAAACTCCATCAGAACCAGGAGGAATTTTCCATCAGGACCAGTTAGGAACCCACCATCATAACCAGGTCAAACTCAATTAGAACCAGAAAGAAACCTCTATCAGAACCAGTTCCAACATCCACCAGAACCTGCAACAAATTTCCATCAGAACTGGATCCAAACTCCATCAGAACCAAGAGGAAATCTCAATCAGAACCAGTTAGGGACCCTCCACCAGAACCAGGTGGAATCTTCTATGAGAACCAGGTCCAAACCCCATCAGAACCTGGCAAAAAGCTCAATCAGTACTAGGAAAAAATCCTTTAGAACCAGGTACAAACTCTATCAGAGCCAAGGAGAAATATCCATCAGAACCAGGTACAGACTTCCACCAGAACCAGATCCAGATCTCCATCAGAACCAGATGCAGATCTCCATCAGAACCAGATCCAAACTCCATCAGAACCAGGAAGAAACCTCTATAAGAACCAGGTCCAAACTCCATCAGAACCTGACAAAAAGCTCCATAAGAACCTTGAAAAAATCTACACCAGAACCATGTACAAGCATCCATCAGAAACCTTGCCTAAAGTTTTGAATAATGCTGATCTTAAATGTGGAAACATTTTGTCAGCATAGAGAACTATTGTTTCCCAAGAAACTTTCAGAAATGAATCAATAGATTCTATAAAACCTGAAATCGGATCCTCTAAAAATGACTTTAGAAAGTACATAGGGTGACAACAACAGCTTTCTGTCATTTTCATAATTTATGTTTTCAATGACCCAATCACTATTAGCACAGAAGCTTCGCGCTGTTTACGTGTTAGAAGAAACACACATACTCATGTGTTCAGGAACATGCAGTTCAACGGCAGGATTTTAATTATCTATCGTTCTGACAACTCTTTAGAATAGTATATATAGGTATATGTTTTAAATTGTTCCATCTCTCATGAAGTCTCTTAACAACAAAAAATAATTAGGTTTTCTTTAGATAATTTCATTAGTCACCATTTGCAAACCGTTACCTGTTGTGATCAACCAAAGGATCTACAAAGTCTCTCCAAAAATCTTTGAAGTGATGCTGTGGCTTGTTGGGCAGGCAAAGGAGATCACACAGAGTAGAATACTGATCTTTCTTGAACTCCTTTAGATAGTTGTTACTGACAAGCAAGGCAACAACTCCGGTATGTAGGGGACGAAAGAAAGGCTGTTTGATTACTTTGTTCAGAAAATCTCTGAGCATTTCTTTCACCTGCAATATCAGAGTTACTCAGTCAGTAAACAGGATTCTACTTAATTAAAGTTGAAATTGACTTTAATTATCTGGTAGAATAACACAGTACTTATAATTTCCACATGTCATACATTTAAGGGATTAATTGGGGGATGCAGCTTTAATATTTACCTGATTTGCACCATATGACAGCTCCCATTGCCTCTTGTCACCATCATGAAGTAAAGGAGAGCTGTATTCATAACAGAACTGTTGTAGCAGGAAAAAGAAGTTCTCCACATTTTGTTTATTCCATGTTGTAAGTAGATCAAAGATAATTTTTAGCATCTCCTTGCCAGCTTGATCTCTTCCTTTAGCCACAATGTCCTTTAAGGAAACCCAAGGCCAGGAACGTTCAAGTTCCAGGTAGATGACATCGTCATACTGGTGCCATGACCCTTAAGATTCAACGAATAAATTTATTAAGAATATTTTATGTAAAATACAGCAACCTGTATCTAATTACACATTTTAGTTGTCGGTCTTCCAATAATCCTTATTTGTAAAATGTACAACAATTTTTAATAATTCAATTTGAACAAATAATTTTTGCTTTAAAGGTTTTGCTGCCTAAATTATTCTTTGCAGTTCAGCAAAGTTTTATCTCTCTTTCCCCTAAAACAAACTTTACTGGACTGTCTGCACATACAGCAAAATTAAACCCTAAAATAATAGAAGCTCAAACACCAGCTGTGTTGTTTATTGTAGTTCTTGTTAAGTTGTTCAGTATTTCCCTAGATATTTAGACAGATATATTTCATACACACAATCCTAATAGCTTATTTACAGAGGTAATAGCCAAACACTAGTCTGTGAGAATAAAAAAGCAGCTTCTGTTGAGCATAAGGACAAAAAGTGAATCTGGTATACCTTCAGGACTCAATAATTCACTCTTGATTGACAGACACCTATTGATGTATGGATTTTTTTCTTTGTTGTAGAGGACCTCATGCATCTTCGTATTGCCTTTTTGACTATGTTTGAATACTACATATTTGTAAGGGATGCTCATAGGAATTATTTCCTTGGAAATCAAAATGCTTCCTTCAACAAGATACTGCTTGTCCCCCAGGTCCCTGTGAAACACAAACACTAATAATTACACAAAACCAGATTCAGTAATTTAGATCCAACAATCTAACATGTATTAGTCATTGTAATGCATGTCTTAAACCATAGAAAACAACATGTAACATCACATTTAATTTCCCTTTATAAAACAAATGAGAAATCTAATGTTTTTTTATGTTTAGTCATAAAACGGTTTTTAAATAAAAAAGGCATACTTGGAAAAAAACATTTCTGGACCCACTGCATTCCAGTCCCCAAAAAGTATTTCAGATATTAGGAAAATCTTGTCGTTTCGATCTATGTGGGCATCTTTGGAAGTGACCGCATGGAAGTATACATTTATACATTCCTTGTTTGGTGAACTGAAGCAAAAAATAGGAAAACATATTTGTTAGTGCTTTACATTTAATGTCAAACTGTTTAAACCAAACAATTTTGATACATATAAAGACAGAAACATATACAGCTGCAAAATCTTTAATTAAATTAGATTTTTTGGTAAATGAAAACTGTTTATAGAATATTTATGGGGAAAAATCCTAAATGCCTAACTAAAACATACACTGGTAATTCAGAGATATTTGCTCCCGCAGAATGACGAATGTCCTCTTTTCTCGGTGGACTGCAAGGATCAGACAGCTCTGGGACTGCTTCCACTCTGACGCCTGGTTGCTGTTCTTGTTTTCTGGGCAGCTGTGAGCTTATTGTCTTATCTGACGGAACTTGGAAAGCCTTTGGAAGAAAAAAATACACAGTAACAGAATGTTTATAATTTTATGTACAATACATAATATAAACTATATACAAAGTAACTGTATCGGTTTTACTTTGATATAAAATACTAAATTATAAAACTTTTAGCCACAATATAACCTTGCATGTCATGAATACTTACCTCTGCACATTTGGGCTTTCTTTCTGTGTCTGGACTCAAATCTACAGACCTCATATTCTTTCTGTCGTTTGTCTCAACTGATTGGGTTTGTTGGCAGCCATCTTGATTACTGATCATTTGATTGTTGTTTATAGGAGTCTTATTTTCATCTGGCTTCACAGAGACATTCTGTTTCTCTTGAGCTATTGCCACATCCTTATTTTCTACATTAGTGGGTTGTTTTGGTTGGTTTCCTTCATTAGCTTTTAGTTTAGTTGACTCAGATCCAGTGAATTTGGATTCAGTAGGCAGTAATGGTGATGCAGCTTTAGGCAATGGCCTAGAAACAATGTCATTTGGCCTGTCACCGTGAACCAGTAATGCATCTGAGTGGTCTACTGTACTGGAAACTGATGGCTTTGTTGTATGCTGTTCTGTCTGTGTATTGCTGGCAGATGTATTAGAGAGATGTGTTATACAGACAGACTGGTTTGATCCAGAGGTTTTCTCAATGCATGTTTGTTCCTTGTTCTGAGAAGCCACAACCACCCAATCCTCCACCATACAATTTTCTTCCTGTGCACTCTCTGGTGGTCTCTGTTGAGGGGATGAAGGTGTGTTAACAGTAGGATCTGATTGGTCCTCTGCTGGAGCAACATCTCTAGTTGGATTTGAGTCAACCACCTGCTCCTAAAAACAAAATAGTTAGCTATAGTTTAGTTTACTTATTTAAAAAAGGGACAATGTACATTAATCAACATTAAGTCTACAGTATCGTGTAAATGTAGCAAATTTAGGCTAGTTAAGACAAATTTTCTTCTGTAGTCCCTGGCAGGTTTAATTTAGAGAACAGGATTAAAACATTATATGACAAGGTTGTTAAATTACAAAATACTGATGAATTAACCCAAACAAAACAAAATATAATAAACACACGTTAAAAATGCAACCATCCCTACTTTGCATATGCAGAGTTAGTGTATACTCTAGACTCTAAATATGCCAATTTCTGAATTAACAACCCACTCAAAGTAATAATTAGGCAGAAGTTGTTCAAAAAATGTATACATTTCTCATTTAAGATAAAAAACCTCCTTAGTCTGTATGTTCTATCCAGTACTCCTCAAGTGGTGTAGTTTTAGCTTCACCAGGTACAAATCCTGTAAAAAAATCTCCCATAAGGGAACTTTGGCTATCTGATTATTAAACGATTATTAGAAAAATTGTCGACAAATTAATCGATTTTTCAAATAATCGTTAGTTGCAGCCCTAATCCACACACTGCTCTCTGGATCTAGCATCTTATAACAGTTTCCTCAACCTCTCTGTCCCACTGGCACGGGTTGTATTATTGCTTAGTTTAGCACAAGACAGATGCAAAATCAAGCAAATAGCAGTGCTGCTTTGCATTAACATAGAAACGATCTGCTTTTTTGTTTACTTCTGCTTCTTTTGTCTCGTAACCTACCACTATGCTGTTGAATACAAGGTTCATCGCTAACCTCAGCGGTACGTTTGGTCTGAAAGCCACATTAGAGTGCAAAACAAAACATTGAACGACAATGCATCACTTTCAAGCTGTTGGAATTTCACCAACGTACGTACGCTTTTATTTGTATAATTTTTGCTTATTTTCCACAAACTTTTGGTCCTTGCTATGTTTTTTCATACTGCTCATGGTTAGACTTACATTCTTCTTTATTTGTTGACTTTCTGGTGCTACATTTGGAATATGATCAAGTTTTCTCATTGCAAAGTCATTGTTAGCGTGTGCAGTCCACACTTAAATAAAAATAAGTTGCATGCTGTCAGCTAAGAAGTAACCTTTTCCAACTTACAAAGCCTAGATTAGATGGAAAAATTTCTATCACACATACTTCAAATTTACTTGGACAGATCTATCATTTTAATAAGTAAACATAGTAAAGTTTGTGCTGTTCACTAATCAAACTGAGCTTATGACTGCAAGGTTGTGTGGCCTGATGTCTATCGTGTACTGAATTAGTATTAACCGTAATTAATCGATTATTGAAATAATTGTCGACTAATTTAGTAATTCAATAATCATTACCTGGAGTATACAGACTTTAAAACATACATTTGCTTAAAAAACAACCCATTTAGAGAATTAACTGGGCCAAACTTTTACAAAAAATATTTACATTTTGCATTTAAAAGGAAAAACTTTCTTTATCTAAAATATGCACTATCCAGAACTCCTCAAATGGCATAGCATTAGCATCATCTGGATCTAAATCTCCTACTAAGCACCTTTTGCTATCTGATTATTAATCGATTAACCTGAAAAATAATCGACAGATTAATTGATTACCAGAATAATTGTTGCAGTCTTATACAGAATCAAACACGCAGGTGTAGATCCAAAACATACCTTAACTCTCCACAACTCAGAGTATAGTAAGCGCCTATGCCATCTTAGATGGACATTTATTTTTCTCCTCATTGATAAATAGAAAACTGAGGCTTGTCTCAGGTTATCTGACAAATACTCATCGCATTTAAGTTCCTGGAGGGAAAACTTACTACTTTATTGATTCTGCCATTCGGAAGAACCAAATATGAGAACAATTTCTACCATAGTTATTTAAATGATATTTAATTACCCTAGAAACTAAATGAGTGAACCTTGTATTAATGTACAAAATGTTGTTTCAGTATTAACTACTGAATCAAATCTAAATATAATTTAGAATAAAGAAGCAAAATTTAAGATACAACTTTGTATATGTTACTTATAACTACCTCAGGTAAGGTTTCTGTTTCGTTTGATCCAGAACATTCATTTGGGGAACTCTCAGTGTTTTGGGTAGTATCCTCATCTGGGTAACTTCCAGAGAGAGCAGCTTGGTTCTCCTTACAGCCTGCGTGTTCATCATTCATTTGATTTCCATCGTCATCCTGCTTCATAGACAAAATCAGCTCCTCTTGAGAAACTGTCGTATCTCCATCTTCCTCGGATGCTGACAGCTTTGGCACTTGTTGAGGTGTTTGATCAGATGTTTCAGGAGCAGTAGAAATGCATTCTGCAGATAAGGTTAGTCGTGACTGCTCTTAAATAATTATCAACAAAAAACAAGCTCTGTTTGTCATTAGCACTCTGCAAAACATCTGGTTGTTCTACTATACCTTCTGTTTGGTGCTCTGCCTGATTAGTACTTGAAGGTGTAGGAGGCTGAGATGGGTTTACAGACAGGATCGGTCCTGTAGTTTCCTCACCACATTGTTGACCATTCCCCTCAGAAGCCACAGAAAATGCTTCTTCTTCTTCTGCATGGCTTCCTTTGACCTGGGGGATTAGAACAGTCTTGTGGGTTGATGGTGCCTGGTTCTGTGATAACGATGTCTCACTCGTGTTCTCTAAGACAGCATTGGTAATGTCCTTTCTGGTAAGATCAGAGTCAATTCTGGCTGATTCAGTGACATCAACTGGTTTCTGCTCCTAAAAGAAAAAGTCAAACAAATTACATCGTTATAATAAAATAATTTTCTGAAATCAAGGTTGTATTAGTGTTAGTATCATGAAACTATTCTGACAACAAGCCTTAATCCTATACAATACTGTCTTTAAATGTATTGGTTAATATTCTGATTTCATTGATAGTCTATAGTAAATATTTCTCTCTATAGAGCTTAGTGCTGTTTTATTTCCTAGGTCTGCTTCCATTTGTGCTCTGTGTTCCATTTTCCTACCGTTTTCCTGTCACTGATTTTCTTTGTAACCATTTAGTTTGGTAAATTGAGTCCTTCTCGTGTTGATTTATATGCTGGTTCAAAACAGTTTCGTTTTCTGGATTCTCTGTGCAGTTTAGGTTTGTACTTTTGTCATTTATCCCATTACTGCCCCTAAGTTGTCTCAGTTTTTTATGTCAGTTTCAACTATTTCCATTCAGTCATTAGTCCCACCTGTTCTCAATCTCAATAATTACTCTTTCAGGTATGTATCTCCTGGCTTATTTAATTCACTGCAAGTTGTTGAGGAATGGTGCATGCGTTTAGTTTTCAGTGAAGTGTTTCTATTTTTTAAGACTGGTATTTTTTGAGAAAATACTGCTGCAGAGTGTTATCTTAGGTATGTAGATATTTTCTGCACCCCTAGATTAAGAGATGGGATGACGGAACAGTATTAAGGCTTGATCTTTTAGGTAAATACCAGAGTAAAGTTTCAATGGGTGAGGCCGTGAATAAGACCAAGAATGTATCCACATTCCTGATCTGCAAGCGATATACTGTAGGTTATGATGTTATTTATAATACTTGGGAGTTTGCACAAGGCCTTAAAATAAACTTGGAACTCTGCTTGCTGTGTCAACTAAATGCAGTGTAACTCTGTGGCTGAACAGTTCAACATATCCAGCAACAAGCAGAAATGTAACAGACCCCCAGTCAGTCGTGGCAGATGGCCGCTCACACGGTTTTTCCTCTCCACTATCGCAACATGCAGGCTCAGTATGAGGGATTGATGCAAAGTCAATGCAAGTGACTGTCCACTGTCTCTACATGCTCATCCAGTAGGAGTGAATCCTACAAGTCACTGACTTGATGCAATCGGCTGGGTTTCCTTAGATAGAAAAACTCTTAACCAATTAGAATAATAAACTGAATCAGACTGCACTGTTTGATTGCTAGGATTAATTGGAATGTATGTACCTGACCTGAAATCTGTATAATTTGACTGAATTGACTTTGTAAAGTGCCTAGAGAAGATGTGTTGTGAATTGGCGCTATATAAAATAAAACTGAATTGAATTAAAACAGGAAAGTTAATTGTTCTAAGATTTTTTACCTTTATTTCAGTCTGGTTCTCTGGTTCAGCTTGTACAACCTGATCTTGATCCTTGTTTCGGTTCTCTTCCTTGGTGACAGCAGGGTGATTTTCTGATGAGGAGGCATCTGCTTAACAATAAATACATAAGAAAACTATCACACAACCTTAATTTCCATCTTGCGTAGGGCAGCATAATAATAAATGACAGTATTAAGTCATAAATATAGGTGCCTTGCAAAAGTATTCTTATCCTTTTCACATTGTCAAAAGTTTCATTGTTGTAAAGATTTAGTTTTTTTATGTATTACAAACAAATCTGATAAGTGTGGGTTGAATATGTATAGCGTACCTTTTACTCTGACACCCCAAAATAAAATGAAGTGCAAATAATTCCCTTCAGAAGTCACATGAGTCTGTCTGTGTATAACTTATTATCAGTATAAAGTAAAATTTATTTTCTGCAAAGGCCTCAGATGTTTGGTAATAAACACTGGTGTGAAAAATGTCAATTAAGTTGTGGAGAAGCTTCAACTAGGTTATAAAACAATATCCCAATCTGTGGACATCTCAAAGAGCAGTTTTCAATCCAAGATCCAAAAAAGGAAAAAGTGTTGAACTGCAAACCTACCAAGATAAGAATATCCACCTACACTGACTAGACAAGATGAGAATTATTTAGAGCCCCATGGTACCTCAGAGACCCACAGCTCAGGTGGGTGAATGTGCTGGCAGGGCACCTATTAGTCATCCACTGCCCAAATCTGGCCTTTATGGAAGAGGGACAAGAAGAAATCCCCCACTTAAAAGTTTTCCACAAGCAATATGGGTTACACAGCAAACATACACTCACCGACCACTTTATTAGTTACACCTTGCTAGTACCAGGTTGGACCCCCTTTTCCCTTTAGAACTGCCTTAATCCTTCGTGGCATAGATTCAACAATGTACTGGAAACATTCCTCAGAGAGTTTGGGCCATATTGACATGATAGCATCACACAGATGCTGCATATCTGTCGGCTGCACATCCATGATGCGAATCTCCCGTTCCACCACATCCCAAAGGTGCTCTATTGGATCCTGCTGGAAGTAACCATCAGAAGATGGGTACACTGTGGTCATAAAGGGATGGACATGGTCAGCAACAATACTCAGGTAGGCTGTGGCGTTGACACGATGCTCAATTGGTACTAAGGGGCCCAAAGTGTGCCAAGAAAATATCCCCCACACCATTATACCACCACCACCAGCCTGAACCGCTGATACTAGGCAAGATGGATCCATGCTTTCATGTTGTTGACACCAAATTCTGACCCTACCATCCGAATGTCGCAGCAGAAATCGAGACTCATCAGTCCAGGCAACGTTTTTTCAATCTTCTATTGTCCAATTTTGGTGAGCCTGTGCGAATTGTAGCCTCAGTTTGCTGTTCTTAGCTGACAGGAGTGGCACCCGGTGTGGTCTTCTGCTGCTGTAGCCCATCCGCCTCAAGGTTCGATGTGTTGTACGTTCATAGATGCTCTTCTGCATGCCTTGGTTGTAACGAGTGGTTATTTGAGTTACTGTCGCCTTTCTATCAGCTTGAACCAGTCTGGCCATTCTCCTTTGACCTCTGGCATCAACAAGGCATTTGAGCCCACAGAACTGCCGCTCACTGGATATTTTTTCTTTTTCGGACCATTCTCTGTAAACCCTAGAGATGGTAGTGCGTGAAAATCCCAGTAGATCAGCAGTTTCTGAAATACTCAGACCAGCCCCTCTCGCACCAACAACCATGCCACGTTCAAAGTCACTTAAATCACCTTTCTTCCCCATTCTGATGCTCGGTTTGAACTGCAGAAGATCGTCTTGACAACGTCTACATGCCTAAATGCTGCCATGTGATTGGCTGATTAGAAATTTGCGTTAATGAGCCGGTGTACCTAATAAAGTGGCCGGTGAGTATCTAAACAAAAAGTGCTCCAGTCAGATGAGACAAACATAACATTTTCTGACCTACATGCAAAGCATTAAGGGCCTGATCTTCAAAGATTCTGAATAAGAAGCACTAAAGAAAAAAATGCATGTGCAATAAATGTGTGCGCGATCTACAAACAATGCGTGTGCAATGAATAACAGGTGCAAAAGGGGTGCAGACCGCCCTATTTAAATTAGGAAATTACGTGTGCTACCAGCTGCCACCAAAGAGACTGTCGGAGAGCAGAGCCATAAAAGAAAGAGGAAGTTTGAAGCCTTGGAGTTGGAGGTAATAATAATAATAATAAATATAATAATAATAACAATTATAATAAATTGCTTTAATAAATGTATCTCAAAGTGCCACAAAACAGTAAAAACAAAAACAAAAGAAAAACAAAAATACTAAAAGCAGCAGTTAAACAATGAAATAAAATAAAAAAATAAAAACCTAGAAAAGCTGATATCTGCTGTCAGCCTTACAACGAAATACAGCTCTAAACAGCTTTATTTACCTTCGTCAACTCAGTCACAGACACGACAACCAACTTTTCTGCCCAGTTCACAATAGTGTGCTACTTTGTGTTAGTCTGTGTTGGACATGATGTCCTAACCAAATACACTTGTTGGTTGACAAAATGTAAAACACTGTAAAATAAAATTTGGTTATATTCAGTCTACAATTCACAGAAATTAAATCATAATATGAAAAAAAAACCATAAACATTTGTTATCTATAAGTTCTTATTCTTATCTAGGTTAAATATCCACCAGTAATACTGTTATATTGCTGTCCAATAGTTCTAGAAAGATATTCAAGGTGAGAGGGCACTGTAAAACCATAAAAAGGATTTAACATAATAACAAAATAAGTTAAGGATTAAAATTGAGATACTGCAGACACGTCAGACAAAATGTGTACCTAAAAGAAACTAACCTTGCGTCTTCTTTTGAGTTAAAAGAAATAACTTGAACCCACATTCAGGACAGAATCTATAAGATGTTTCCACTGAAGTTCCACACTCTGGGCAGAACTTCATCTTCCTGTTTACTCAAACGATATAATAAAAACAGTGTATTGTAATTATTGGATGTTTTTAACAGAACTAAGATTTAATTTAGAAATGTGTGTTACCTTGTAAATTCAGGTCATCGCATTTTATGAAGACTGTAGACTTGCAACCAGATGAAAAAAAATCTTTTATTCTACTTCCTCCTTTCTTTCTTTGTAATCCCAACTAGAAACTAGGGCAGAATTGAAAAATACATATAAAATCAATCGCAGTCTAAATCTTATCCTGAATATGAATTAACAATTTGTATCTTAAAGCAGAGAAGAAACTAACTCGTCTCAGAGCTCAGCGAGTCACAAAGGACTGAACAGCAATCTGGATTAAAAGGATACATTCAACTGAGTTATGTTCCTGTTTAGTCTCTTGTGTAGTGAATGTAATTAAAAAAATATTTTTGTTTCCTCTGATTTTCTGCTTCAGCGTCTCTCCCAAGCGCTGATAATATATGCAGCCTACCTTTAACAGCCGTTTTCTCCGTTTTAGCGGCAACAACAGCCTGAGAGACACCTGTTGGCCTCCAAACTAACTGAGAAGCTTGCCCTCCGAGGACAGGAAGCAACCAGTTTCCTTGTAGAGTATTAAAAACACAAACTATGAAATATAGACTATATGAAATAAATATGTGAAAGTAAAGTATGGTAAGGTGTATTAGGTGTATGACTAGGTGTATTAGAAATTACAATACTTGAATATATCATTAAATCAATCTATTGAGTAAAATACAGTCGCCTGGTCTAGTAACCTACCTTGTTCAATGTTCCTTCTCATCGGGCAGACAACTAAACTCTGATGATGAATGTCATGCATTTACTTTCAGTTTCTTTTTACAGTAAAAGGAGTGGCTGTATTGTTTTTGTACCTAATGTTCTCACAGTCATACAAACAAATAAAATCACCTATGAATGAATGCGTGGATGACTGATTGTTGTGTTAATGCTTTGGAGTCTTGATAAAGCGCTATACAAGTACAAGCCATTTACCATTAAATCAAATAAAAAATCAAGTTCAAAATCAACCAAGCTAGGTTTCCTGTCTCAACCAACATAAACATACGATTAATCTAAAACCAACACCCCAATTAAATAAAAGCCCAAGAGAAAATATGTTTTTATTTTCACGACCTGTAGGAAATTGTATGCTCAGTCTGATCATCTCAAACTTCAGTTGTTGAACTAAGACAAGAAGCAGCCATTAGGTGGTAGTATTGGATAATATTCTAGTCTCCAAGTAATCCGTATCAAATCCTTAACAGACTTTTAACAGACCAGCATAAAATGTGACACTTGGAGGAAGGTCCAACGTCCTCAAGAGCAAGAAACCTCCCTCATTGGTCATGTTAATTATTACAATGTTGCTTTTTATGCTATGACATTTTACAATGAGGATATCTTGATAGTGAAAAACATGCCTGGTCCTTATTTAAATTTAAACACATAACTCAACACATCATCTATTTTTCAGAATTGATGTTTATAGGTACAAAAAGTACTGTAGATTTTTGACACACTCTTTCAGACAATTATGAGATGAAAATAACCTTAAGGGGAAAAAAACAGGACTTTATGTAAAAAACCAATGGTACCCCTAGTTAACCACCACCAGCCTGATTATTGCCGGAAATATAACCTCTCTGATAACTTGAAACAGGTTAAAGATCTTAAAAAGACACATTACGGCCCGATCTAAAGAAATTAAAGAACAGACTGGACAGCTATCTGTCTGGAAAGGGTTAAAAGCTATTTCAAAGGCTTTTGGGCTCGAGCGAATCTTAGAGCTATTATCCACAAGTGGAGAAAACAAGGTGAACTTTCCCAGGACTGGTTTGCCAACAACATTAGTCTGGGTCATCGACGACTCCAGGAAGTCACAAAAGAACCCAGAAATCCTCTAAAGCTGACCAGGTCTTATCTGCTGTGAGGCCAGCAGATAGACTATTGTGGTCAGTGTTAATCTGTGTCTGTGGATTATCGATACGAAGTAGAACTTTCTAGAGGGTGTGTGTACATCTGGCATAAAGCTAATGCAGCATTTCAGAAAAAGTTTATCATACTGACATACTTCAGTTATACATGGTGGTTTAAGTGTGATATTCTGCGGCTACTTTGCTGCTTCAAGACCTTGGTGAGGCAGATATTGCCATAACCAATGGAACCATGAATTCTGCTCTACCAGAAAGTCCTAAAGGAGTCCAGCCATCATTTCATGACCTTAAGTTCAAGTGCACTTAGATCATGCACAGGACAACGATCCAAAGCACACCAGCAAGTCCACCTCTACATGACTAAAAAACAATCAAAATGAAGATCATGGGAGGTGGCCTAGTCAAAGTTTAGACTTAAATGAAGTTGAGATGCTGTGGCATTAGCTTTAACAGCGCGTTCATGCTTGAAAAGCCTCCAATGTGGTGGTAACAACTATGCAAAGAACGGTCCAAAATTCCTCCGTGTCACGCACCATCTAGTGACACCACTGATGAAGACGGAAGTCTCTGTCAAAACGTGTCAGGTATGTCCTCAGAGAAAACAAAGCCGTGTGTCCAATGACAAAAAAAACCTACAGACTATAATGTATACAGACACAATGAACTTTATTGGAAAACTCCTTGCCAGTTATCACTCCTAGGGGTCACACAATTAGTTATTAGAATTAGGTTGCAGTTACTTACCCATATAACTAGGTTGGATTGGATAGTTTTTTCGATCTTTTTGGAAAATTTATATAGTTTATTGAGGTTATCTTTGTCTGATGACAAATCTTGTTTGTTGATTTGAAATATTTAAGTGAGACAAAACAGCAAAGGCAGCAGACATCTTTAAGGTGGTAAACAATGTATATCTACACAGGCATTCAAAACAGAAGGAAATAAAGGTGTTTTTAACTGCCTCTGAGGTCACGGTTCAAACCCGTTTTTTATTTCCTGACTGAACTGTTAACAATACTAACAGGCTTGGACTGTGTTTATCTGTGTGTGATGCAGTGTGGGAGCTAATCTCAGAACAGAGTTGTTGAGTTTTCCTCCTCCTCTTTTCCACCCACACATCTCTTCCACATACAAACGCTGCTGCTCTAGGCAGCCAATCGCCACCTCTCCTCCTTTGTATTGCTATTACCTGCGTCACTCTGCACATGTTGCCATGGTGATCACTGATGCTCCCCCCACAGTGTGTCTCCGCTCTTCCAGTATGAAGATGAAGCCAACTTGTGGCTGCTGATGCAGGCAGGCTGCAGACGTCATCGCTCCCTTGGGAAGAAGGCCTATTTTTACTGGTTGGCACAGAGAACACCAAGCTGCCAAACATATTTATGGAAGCTCATCTAATCCCTGTCTGCTAGGAAACATCACTATCCATGCTCTGTACCTCTCTCTTCATTCATTTCTCACAAATCCAAATCAGTCAAATACTGTGCCCCAAAATCAAGATGGCAACAACTGTGTTAATTTTATGTTATCCTGCTTTTTTTTCCAATTGGTTTGTCTCTGAGTACCAATCTAGACTTTTAAGAAATTGATAAATGAGAAGTAAAATCCTCAAGAAACACTTTATTTTATGAATCTAAAACAGTTGTAATGATCCGTTCTAATGATTTGGAAAAAAAAAAGAAAATAAATAAAAAAGAATTTCAATCACAGTTGGCTTGTACGTGAATGAACATTTTTTATTTAATGATACTGAATTTCATCACAATTGAATTGGATTAAATTTAAATGACTAAAGAATGCAACTTTTATTATTTTTTCTATAAAGGAAAGACTAACCTAAATTTATTTCAACCTTACACCTTAAAATAATTTTTCTGCAAGGAACTGATCTGAATTTAACAAATGCACCAATCCGCCATAACATTATGACCACTTACCGGTAAAGTGAATAGCAGTGATTATCTCTTCATCAATGCATCTGTTAGTAAAGGAGACATGTTAGGTAGCAAGTAAACGTTTTTTTCCCAAAGTTAATATCCTAGAAGCAGGAAAAACGGAAAAGCATAAGAACTTAAACAAATTTAACAAGGGCCAAAATTATAAGAGGTAGACAACTGGGCCAGAGATTCTCAAAACAGCTCCTGTAGGGTGATCTCATTCTGCAGTGGTCAATATCTACTAAAAGTGGTCAGAGGAAGTAACATTGGTTGACCTACTATAGGCCCAAGGGTGCCCAAGGCTTACTAAACATGTAAATGTGGACCCTATTAGGGTCTTACTCTGGCCAAATAGGTACAAAGCTGGTCTGGGCTCATTTTAGGCGTCTTATAAAAATGGCACCCACTCACGTTGACTAAACCTATATAGACAACAAATGTGAGGACGTTTTGTAACCTTTGGAGAATCCATTATGGTGCCCTTTATTCCAGACCATTTTAAACCCATATGGGCCCCATATGTAAATGGCCAGCCAATGAGTTCTAGAAAGGATCTTCGGTTGCTGAAGAAGTTAATGCTGGTTCTGAGAGAAAGGTGTGAGAATACAGTGCATTTCAGTTTGGTGAGTACTGGGCAGCACAGCCATGCTGGTCATAATGTTATGGGGTATATTATAATAATATTCATAATATAGGACATCTTAAAGTGTAAAGTACTATATGAACCAACCATTTACCTTTTACCATGCACCAGCATAAAATCAGGTTAATCTGTATACAGAACTGTTGCTAAAGCTAGTTAGCCACATGGACGGAAAGTTAAAAAATTACAAATAATTACTTAAGAATGACAATAAGACCTAAATAAATATCTATTTAAGTGAAGACAAAAGGGCAGATGTTGTTTTACGACGTAAAGGACAAGTCTTGTTTCTAAAAGCAGACATAAATCTTAACTTCAACGGTCGCCATGTTCGCTAGTTACCAACTGATTCGTGACAGCTAGCATACAAATCACATTCTTTTACAGCCGTACAGGGCAGAAAATAAACATATATGCATGGTATTGAAACATATAAAGACTTATTTGGAGATGACTTACACCCGACATTAGTCCTTAAATAGTGACTTCTTACCTTAGAAAAGAAATGAAGCGTCTTTTAACTTCTAATGTAGCAACTCCTCATCGTAGAGACACCTTAAAGCGACATCTGACCATTAAGATGCTTTAGCTCCTTGTTGAACAGTCTTTCCCGCTACCTGGGTTTCAGATACTACCTTTTGGTGTCTGCCTGACTCTCCTTAGACCGAAGACACTCATTACATTTAAATGTAATGCTTTTTTTGTTCTTTCTAGCAACAAAATTTGAGTAAATTCCTCTACGAACAAGGCGCCACTTGTAATTCCCCTCGCAGTTATGTGTGCGTGAATAAAGTTTGAATTAGTTAAATAGTGAAATGCATTAAGAGCAATCTGTCAACTCAAAATAAGCATGTTTTTTGATTTTTTATTTCCTCGAGCTACATACTGATACCTAATAACAATGAAATTACAATACATTTAAAATACATTTAAATTTAATCTGGTTAGATAAATAAAATAGAGAAAGTAGTTGGCCTACAATTGTTTTAGTTTCTTGTGTAGCACACATCTCGATAGGCCTTATGTTTCTGCCTTTCTCCTTTTCTTTCTACTTTAAATATTTAGATTGAATCCTGTTTATAAGGGTTATCCCTTTTATCCCCTTGCACTCCCATCTGTTCCTTGGCACATCAATCAATTAGTGGTTAAAATGTTCCAATCAGAAATGGAGCACTTGTTCAACAAGCTTATAAATTATATAAAAATCAGTTATTCCTACCACAGAAACATTTCTATCACTTGATATGCCTATAAATATAGTGTATTTATTTCAGTAATTCAATTGAAAAGGTGAAACTCATATATTGAATGTATACCATACACCCATAATGATGTAAGTTTTTATTTCTGTTAGTTTTGATGATTATGGTTTAACCTTATCTAAATCAAAATTTACTTTCACCTGAAAATAGGACTTTGGATCAATTAGCAACAGCCCAGTAATTTTTCTTTTTAGCCCAGTTAAGATGCTTCGGTCACAGAGATTTTCTCATATTTTTTTCAAGACAAGTCTCAGGTCTTTGAGGGGCAAGTCCAAATCCAGTCTCAAGTCTTATGCCTAATTCCCAGTCAGTTCTCAAGTATCTAATGACTGAAACATTTTCATGACATCTAACATAACAAACAATTATGTCCTAATGATTTAACATTTAATTGAAAATGTAGTCCCTGTAGTCTGTAGCTCTTCATTACATGAGATAAAAACTGTTACTGAGACTCCAGTTTCAGACCAAGAGACCAAGTTAAGTCTCAAGTCTTTAGGACACAAGTTTAAGTTGGGTCTCAAGTTGTTTATATTTGAGACTTAAGTGCGACTCGAGCTGGAGTCTCAAACCGTAGTCGCCATGTCTGTTCTGATGTTATCTGAGTTACAGGAGGACTTGGAATGGAACAGTTATAGCCTTTGTTCTGCATATGTCTGTGGTGGCCCATAAAACACTGGCACTATCTGCTGTCCAGGCCTTGTGAATGTTTCCTAAAGTCTAAATTCCTAAACTATATATGCTTCACAATCCTCTTAAGGCTGTGGTTATACTTGTTTCTTGTGGACCATTTTCCTTCCAGTAAACCTCCATTTATCCATTTGGATACAGTACTCTATGAACAGCCAGCTTCTTTAGCAATACAATTTCGTGGATTACCATTGTGGAGAGTGTTAGTGAATGCATTTGTTTCACTTTTTGAATTGAGATATTGAAATAAATGAACTTTCATTGTAGTAGTGGTTCCAAAACGGCAGACTTCAATAAGTATTGTAATCTTAAAACATACTTGAAGTAATTGAAGAAATTAGTCAGACTACAAATATACTTAGATATGTTAAAATTGTGCATACTTTGTGTATTTTTAGGGATGCTCAATATATCATCAATAACATCAGTATTGGCTGATGTTAGTCATTTTTAACATATCGGTATTGGTCCGATAAGTAGAACTGGGTCGATATTAATAAATTATGTTTATTTCCACCTATTTTCCATTTGTGTATGTGTTTAGGGAGGTAGAGTGGAGAGGTGGCCTTGTGGCATTTGTTTGGGCATGTGAAAATGATAGTGATGCAGTGCAGGATTGTGGGGTGCTTAACTGAAGCAGAGAAGAAATGTCCGCGGTGTGGTCGCTTTTTCATGGTGTCGAAATATCTATATATATATACCTATGAGCGGGAAAGGGTAAAATGGGATTCAGCCTTAGCATCTATTTTTTGTGAAAATATTTCTGATAATTTATGATAAAAAGCAACATTTACCCAATCAAAATTTTTGGCCAATTGAAAAAACAGAAAAGGGACTCAATCTCAGGCAGCCTGACAGGAAAAGTAAAGAATATCTGATACAGGGTTGTGCAGCCGAGCACAATAAACCCCCTGTACAGTTTCAGTTATTAAAACAACTAAATTGGTATATAAAACATTTACACTGATCTAGAAAAAATGTTTAGCAATTTATATCTGCAAATATGTTTTATAAAAACAGACCTTTGTGTCTTTTATAAATGTATTTATGCTAAATAGGTAAATGTTTCAGCAACATTTTGATTATTTTTTATTTAATTAAAAGAAAACCTTAGTGTTCTTTTTTGTCCTGGCAGCAGTCTGTAAATGTAATAAAGCTTAGAAAACAGTTCTCTATGTACATGTTGGGCTAACACCCAGTAGAGCCACAGATAAAACCAGCAATAAATTGTTTCATAATAACCTTGTCAACCTCATAAACCCACATTTGTAATTTTAAAGTTCGATTGGTCTAAGTTGTGTGGCAACCTATGAGCAATTTATAGCATTCTGATAACCTGAATAGAAACTCTGAATTGTGGGGACACAGCAGAGACTCTCATGAGATACAGAAACAGTTATTCACACCCAGCACCTTCTGGCTGTGGGATAGCAGTAGAAACCACTGAGCCACACCAGCAGCAGAGTTTCTGTTCGGATGTGGCTCATCAACACGTTTTTTCTCCCACATGCTTTCCAAATGTTTCCTTTACCTATTAACACAATCAAAAACCTTTGTGAAGACGTGCATATTCTAAAAACAACAGCAACAAAACCTGGGCCATGAAATTTTAAGTGTTTTTTATGGTCCCACCTATAACATTTACTAAAAAGAGCTCAGTTTTGGTGACACTTTAAAAAGATTTTCCATCAAATATGATTTACATTTTTCAGTTTCAAATCTCAGCTGGAAATTGAATGGAAACCTCTATTTGAGGCATGCTTATTACCATTTTCACATAGATTAAATCACTACAGAACTGCAGATCAACAGTACAGTCTTTTTATTCTAGATTCTGTGTTGTAATTATAATTAAGTCAATTGCAGCAGCAAAATGCCTATAATACTGTATATACCTCTATCAGATGGGATTAGTTATATTGTGGCTAAAATAACATATACTAGCAATATCTTCATATAAAGCAACACATTTATAAAAATCAAAAGCACCTCATTAGGTTGGTTATAATGAAACGTCCAGAAGAATTCTTGATATAAAGAAGGTAAAATTAGGTTAATGCAAAGTTTTACGTTTCCATTGATACCAGAACAAAACCCATTGTACTATAACAGCAACATGGAAAATAATATTCAAGAAATACTGTGTGTGTTTTGTCTACAACCGAAAATGTTTAACAATGAAAAGATGTGGGCCCGCTGAGGCTTTGTGGTTGCGAGTTTGAAATAGTCAGTGTGAATTGCAGTGAGTAGAGGTGTGCTGAGTGAAAAACCACCACTGCACATACTAAGACACATCCCTGTCACGGCATGGGGTTCCTGTATCCTTCGTCACTGTGGAACTTCACCCACACTTTCAAACCACGTCACCAGGCCCAGTGGAGCAAATATATGCGAAACAGACTTATGTTAATTAGGACTACAGAGTCCTTTATTGTTATTATTTATAGTGCTAAAAAAGAGAGCATTCTTAATTGTACTTTGTTAGGTCTGATTGAAACAGCGGGGGAAACAAGTAGAAAGCAACCCAAGTAATTCAAAGTATCAAAAGAAATTAGGCAATAAATGATGTGTAACAAAAACGAATAGCAAAGAATGTATGAATGGATGATTTTAATTTCAGAATGTTTGTACAAAATAAAAATATAAAGCAGTCAGATTCATAGCAAAACAACAGAAAAAAGAATAGCCTGATTTTCAAAGCATATAACAAGACTCATTAGTGTAACCAAGTATTAACACCGTTCCAGATCCCAGAACTGTAACATACCTGAATTTAATATTGATTCTTACTGGACCTCCATCCAATACAAATGACCCTGTTACATTCTAATGTTCCTGCTTCAATTCAAAAATATGTTTAACGGAACCTAGACACTTGTTGTTTAGAACATGAAACTTCCAAATGCTTTTGAATATTTAGTTTCTTGAAATTTGTAAGATCTGGGGCACATACAAGATGATTTGTATTGTAGGAGAGCATTTCTCTTTAAAAATGTCTTTTAACCTTTACAAAGTGCCGTTAGATTTAGAGAACTTCTTAGTAATATATGCTATAAGTGTTTTTGATCTAAATATTTTCTTCTGAGTTCAAAATCATTTTATTTTTTACATAAACATGTTCCATCCATCAAAAAGTACTACAAATCCAAAACCCTGTAGCAAGAGTTCTGATGAAAATTAAAAAGAGAGATCATACAGGGGTTGGACAATGAAACTGAAACACCTGGTTTTAGACCACGATAATTTATTAGTATGGTGTAGGGCCTCCTTTGCGGCCAATACAGCGTCAATTCGTCTTGGGAATGACATATACAAGTCCTGCACAGTGGTCAGAGGGATTTTAAGCCATTCTTCTTGCAGGATAGTGGCCAGGTCACTACGTGATACTGGTGGAGGAAAACGTTTCCTGACTCGCTCCTCCAAAACACCCCAAAGTGGCTCAATAATATTTAGATCTGGTGACTGTGCAGGCCATGGGAGATGTTCAACTTCACTTTCATGTTCATCAAACCAATCTTTCACCAGTCTTGCTGTGTGTATTGGTGCATTGTCATCCTGATACACGTCACCGCCTTCAGGATACAATGTTTGAACCATTGGATGCACGTGGTCCTCAAGAATGGTTTGGTAGTCCTTGGCAGTGACGCGCCCATCTAGCACAAGTATTGGGCCAAGGGAATGCCATTATATGGCAGCCCAAACCATCACTGATCCACCGCCATGCTTCACTCTGGGCATGCAACAGTCTGGGTGGTACGCTTCTTTGGGGCTTCTCCACACCGTAACTCTCCCGGATGTGGGGAAAACGGTAAAGGTGGACTCATCAGAAAACAATACATGTTTCACATTGTCCACAGCCCAAGATTTGCGCTCCTTGCACCATTGAAACCGACGACTGGCATTGGCATGAGTGACCAAAGGTTTGGCTATAGCAGCCCGGCCGTGTATATTGACCCTGTGGAGCTTCCGACGGACAGTTCTGGTTGAAACAGGAGAGTTGAGGTGCACATTTAATTCTGCCGTGATCAATGAAGACTGGCTACCAGGCTGGTCCAATTTAGGCATGAAACCTCCCACACTAAAATGACAGGTGTTTCAGTTTCATTGTCCAACCCCTGTATTTCCCCTACTTTAGCTTCTCTTCATTGGCTCCCTGTTAAATCCAGAATAGACTTTAAAATTCTCCTCCTCACATATAAAGCCCTTAATGATCTAGCTCCATCATACATCAGAGATCTGATTGTTCCATATGTTCCTAACAGGGAACTTCATTCTCAGACTGCAGGTTTACTGGTGGTTCCTAGAGTCTCTAGAAGTAGAATGGGAGGCAGATCCTTTAGTTATCAGGCTCCTCTCCAGTGGAACCGGCTCCCAGTTTTAGTCCGTGAGGCAGACATCCTGTCTATTTTTAAGGCTAGGCTTAAAACTTTCCTTTTTGATAAAGCTTATAGTTAGAGTGGCTTAGGTTATCCTGAGCTATCTCTGTAGTTATGCTGCTATAGGCTTAGGCTGCTGGAGGATATAATAATGACTACTTTCACTTTCTCTGCTACATTCTCATACTACTCTCCAATGTTGCATTATTTGCTGTTATTTCAGCGTTTAACTTTATGTTATCTCTCTTTTCTCTTCCTAGAAGCTACACCTGGCCTGACTCTGTGTCTACCCATGACACCTTCCTGGAGAGGGGCATCGTCCAAGCTTCTGTTGCCAACTTAATGCTCACTTTATACCAATGATCCACTTGGCCCTGTCTTTCAGTGTTTCACCCTTTTTTTCTCCTAGACATAGCTACTGACTGAGCTTTTACTGTGACTAACTGTGTGTGCTCTCTCTCATTCTCTAAACTTGAAAACTGGCTCAAACTTCATCTGTTTTTTTCTTTCTAGATGAAACCACTGAAGGAGCTACATCCTCTGCTCTGTTCTCTCTAACCCCCAGTCGGTCGTGGCAGATGGCCGCTCACACTGAGCCTGGTTCTGGTTCTTCTGGAGGTTTCTTCCTGTTAAAAGGGAGTTTTTCCTCTCCACTGTCGCTACATGCATGCTCAGCTGCAAAGTCAACACCAGTGACTGTCCACTGTCTCTACATGCTCATCCGGGAGGAGTGAATGCTGCAAGTCACTGACTGGATGCAATCTGCTGGGTTTCCGTAGATAGAAAAACGTTTTATCCAATTTGAATAAATAACAAAATCTGACTGCACTGTTCGATGGTTAGGATTAATTGTAATGTATGAACCTGACTTGCAATCTGTATGATTCGATTGAATTGACTTTGTGAAGTGCCTTGAGATGATGTGTGTTGTGAATCGGCGCTATATAAATAAAATTGAATTGAATATTAATGAATTGCTAACTTAAACCGTTTTTAACCACTATGGTGGTTTAACTTTATGGTTTTGGTAGATTTTTACATTGCAGGTTTTTTCACAGATTTAAGTAAATTGTAGATGAAGCTACAACTGAGGTGGACTGGAAGAGAAAACCATTACAGTTTAAGATAAACATATGATGCATCACTGGGCTGTAAAAACTGTTGTCACAGTTGTGATAAGGGTGTCAGATAACTATCTTGAAAACAATTTTTAAGCATGTAGATATTTTTTGAATTTCTTTAATAATTACTAAATTAAACAAAATCCAAAATCTGCATAAGTGCTTGCAGCACGATCATCCCCATTCCAAACAAAATACTGGAACAGTATTTGTACCCACAGTATATGCATATAAGTACCCACAGAGTTTGCTTGTAAAAGTGAGTGGTACAAAGGAAACAAGATCTAAGATAAGGTTTCAGTTTTGTTTCTGCACCCATAGAGGGTTCACATTTATTATTCAGGTACTGCAACACTCTTGAACAAGATCAAGCCTGAACACTATATTGAGTGAACAGCCTTGGAGGCCTTCGAAGCTTTTATTTAATCACACCCATCCTCACTGAGCAAACCATTTTCCAGAACAACAATAAAAACAGCAGGATGTGTGTTTGATGAGCTTCATTTACCTCCAAAGTTTCCCAGAGAAATTCACAGAAAAAGATTTATTAAGAGCTCAGAATGGATCCCATCCGCCCTGCTCATGTATTTAATTCATGTTTTAAACCCAGCATGCATCAGCTACATGTTGCTCAACCCAGTAGAGATAAAAAAACAACTATTTCCTTTGGGCAGAGTGGAAGTTGAATCTTACTAACTGATGCCAAGCATTCCTGACTAGACTTCATCACAATCTGTCTGAACATGCAGCTCAAATTCAGAGCGTGGGATGACAAATACTGATAGAGATCTTAGTGTGCGCCACAAACTGAGCTGACTCTTATTCAAAGAACTTATCAGTCATGCGACACACTGAATGCTATTAGCTGGATGTCGGTCCTGCATTACAATGTAATAATATAGGCAACATTTATTTAGAGCCCAGTTAATTGTTTGTCCATTTTCATCTATTTATTGTAATAGGCTCCTAGATGTGTTTTTCTCACCTGCCAGGCAAAACTCACAATTAAGGCATGTCAGAGTTTCCTTGAATAAATTGTATTCATTGTTGTGTGAAGCGCTTTGGGATATCTTTATAAATAAATTGTAAATCACCTTTCACCCAACTTTGTACATCAGTCTTAGCATTTTGCCCTTTTTGTGTTAATTCTATTGGAATATAGCACCCTCCATAAGTATTGGCACCCGTTCCAAAATGGGTTAAAAGCATTCTTCCAGCAGCATAATCTTACATATATTTAAAATAATCGAACCTTTAATTTAAGAGCATTTATTCAACAGGCAAAAAATATCCACCTTAAGGAATAACTGTTTTCAACTAAATCATTAGTGCCCCAATTAAAGGTATCCTTAAAAAATCCCTCAAATTAAATGTAATGTAAACTTTTCAGGTACTTAGTTAGTTTGAATTTGTAATTCAAATCATCCTGATTTAATCTGGTGTAAATATAATGTGACACAAAGCCCCATTTCTCCAGCTTCAAAAGGGTAAAGACAAGAGAACATGCCTATCAAGTATGCCAGATGTGTAGTTTATCGTTATAGGTTAGGAAATGGCTACAAAAACATAGCAAATGGCCTAAACTTGCTCCATATGTACAGTCAGAACAATAATTTAAAAGTTTAAAACAACAGAGAGAGTGACAAACAAGGCTGGACAAGTGCCAATGTTTATCTTGCCACTGTACACAATTAGGAGGATGGTAAAGGAATTAATAAAAAGATAGGGGGCACAACAAACATGTGAAAGAAGTTGTTCAAATCAAATGAGACCAAAATATGCCTTTTGGTCTACATGCAAAACGGCATATTTTTGCATGTTAACACAAAACGAACTGAAGCTTCCCATCCAGGCTGACTCAGCTTGGGCTATTTTGCAAAGAATGGGCAAACATTTGAGTCTATGTGCAAAGCTGGTACAGACATATCCTGAAAGCTAGACTTGCAGCTGTAATTGCAGCAAAATGTGGTTCTCCAAATTATAAACTCAGTGAGGCTGAATAAAAAAAGCACACCTCATTTTCATTTTTCTTTGTAAAAGCCTTCCCAATTCTACATGGCTGTTGGTTGGTCTATGTCATATAATCTCGATAAAATACTCTGAAGTTGTAACGTGACAAAATGTGAAATAGGTCAATGGGTACTTTTCCAAGGCAATGTTTAAAAGCTGCTGTACAGGAACATCATCATACAATTGTTTCATGAGAAATTAATTAAAGGCTTTTAAAACATTGAAAGCAGTTAATTCCATTATTAAATTTTTCATAATAATATGCATCTTAACAAACATGGGTCAGAACCATCCTCTATTGACTTTCTGTTTCAACAGTCAATATTAGAAAAACGTCTCCTTAACTGTTTGAGGTTTTTGACCACATACTTATTTTAGTGACAAATTTAACCAGAATTCATTCATAAACGATGTCTATAAGACAGAGAAAAACTGTCAATGTAAAAGGTCATGTTTTTCTCTTTTTCATGCATTTTGTTTTGTATTCTGTACTATTAGTTACATCTGAAAGGGGAAACAATGAGAGATAGTGCGGTGTGTGTGACAAAGACAGCAGTACATCCTTTCCCAGCCACCGCCTGCAGGCCCAGCACCCCCACTCTACTCAGAGAAACAGCTTTTAGACCAAAATATCTCTCCCTTGCAGGTTACCCCTCCTCTCCCCCTTCCTCAGACACACACAGCCACCTCCATTTCCGCCAGAGATATGACATCACAGGGTGTACCATGTGATCCACCCGCACAAAGCTTTGTAGCGAAGGATGGGGCCCACCTGTGACGTACAGACCTGCTCGGTGCAACCCTATGCAAGCTGAAATATAGAGAGAAAAACAAGGTCCTTAGTACAATAACTTTGGATGGAATATTGATTATCTGGGTAATAGGATGGTACTGACAAGGTAATTACAAAGATCTGCTCTACATAGTTTGAAATACCCACATAAAGTTTACCAGAGAAGGTTTCAAGTTCCCCCATGTTATTACATGCTGAAATTAAGGTGGATGTTATTTTGGTCTTAAATTAGAAAGTGAAATTGTATAACTCTGAAACAGAAACTTGGAAAAAAAACTTGGACAGTGGAAAAACACATATTGCTGTGATCCATTTAAATGTTGCCACTGTTGAGTCTGAAACTAGATCATACATAATAACCAAAACCCTAGTGCTGTTCACCAAACCAGTTTCAGGTTCAACTTCCCCGAATGCTGACGTCTAGAAACAAAATGTCTTTGCTAGGGGCTTTAAACGAGAAGTGAGCAGTATTGTCTGGATGAACTCTAACCACAGACATGTAACAATTTGCAGCTATTCACATTCAGCACAGCTTTCTGTTGTGTAACAATACACACATTACATGTCTAAGCATTAATAAAACATCTATACATCCCTAAATGTAGAATTGTTAATCAAAATCAAAATGTAAAACGTTCAGCCTATACTGGCACTTATATAGGTTATTTAGAATGTTTTGTATTATAGAATTTTCCAGAATTTGAAATTAACTGATTTAATTTTGCTTTCGAGCATTAGCATCATGTATAGCTACATTGGCCTATAAATGTATTTCTTATTTTAGAGATTACAAACCTGTTTTTAACTTTTTATTTGTTTTAAAATCAGGGCATTAATTTTCATTAAGGCATCAAGCCACAGTGAGTTAGCTCACTGTTTGTACCTTATTCCTCTTTTCCATGGCAACAGACTATTTAGATTGTCTATAACAAAGGTGTGCGTAACTCTGCATAAGACACCATTCTACACCATGCGCTACATTTCCAGAGCAACATGACTTTTAACTAACTGAGCAAAACATCCCCTTAAATCACATGCTAAAACTAGGAAGAAAAAACACCCTGTGTGTAGCTGTTGCCATTATTATGTTTGCAGTAACCACATGAAAACAATTCAGAGGAAAGGTCAATACAAATTTTCTCTGAAAATGTTTTATATTAATTTATTTACATCTGTTAGGAAACAATAACAACAAAAGTAATTCAATAAGATAAATATAGAGTTGTGCAATAAACAAAAATATACCTTAAATCATAAAACTGAAGTAAATCTAACCTATTTTGTTTGAACTGCAAATTTATATTTATGCAAAAAAGGCTCAGTGCAAGAATATACACATGTATTGTTGGCTTCTGTGTTACATTTGAGAAAACAACATAATCTTTGCATGACTTTGACATCTTGCAAGGACCTCAAACTGACAAAAGATGTATCTTTAAAGTGTTAGTCTTTATGTGAGATTTTAATTAGGAAATGAGGTTTGGGTACCCCAGGCTCACATGACTGTCTTAAGTAAATATTATAAATATTATGTCAGATATTCATTCTGAACTAATAAAAATGTTAACAGCACTAACAATAAATGACGTTAGAGACTTTGGTAATGCCTGGAAGGAGGTTAATTTGTCACAGAAGCATACGTAAAAAAAGAATTCTAATGAAAGAATAAGTATGGAAAAGTATCAAAGTTCTAAAAACATTTAAAACTGAAATGAAAAATAATAAATTCAACACAGGTTATGCTGATTTAATATGAAGTTTAAACAGCATGTAAGACAGAGCAATAAACAAAGGAAAAATCAGTAGTAACCAGGTCAGACAGTATCCAGTTTACATACACTGTATAAAAAGACATAACTTGCTTTTCTCACTGTCTGACATTAAATCTGACTAAATATTTTCTGCTTTAGCCATTTGTTTCTGTTAAAATATTGAAATATACATACACATGGGTAAAACATTTTAAGGTATCATTACTAAAGATTCTCAAAACAAAGCTGGAATTTTGGCCCATTCCTCCTGACAGAACTTGTGTAACGAGTGAGGTTTTCAGGCCACCTTTTTCAAACACATCTGTTTAGCTCTCTGTGGGCATTCAGCAAATCCTAACAGACCTTAAACAGGTCTGATTTAATGTCAAAACAGTGAGATAATATACAGTTTGTAAATAGTACACTTAAGTAAAATTTCAAGTGAAAAACAACTTTTAGAGATAACAAGACTTGGATAAGAAAAATCTGCATGATATTGTGATAATTATTTGGCAAAACACTGACATTACCTTGTGATTTTAATAAAAAACTATTTTTAAAATTACAATACATATATATATATATATATATATATATATATATATATATATTATATATAATATATATATATATATATATATTCAAGGTGTATACTACTGTATACCCACTCGATATCATAAAAAACACGCTAAAAGAAGACAACCCGCCAGATATTGTCTGGTTTTGAATTTATTCGCAGAGTGAGACCTCCATATTTTCTCCGTTCCCAGACTGTCTTTGTTTGGTCAAATAACGTTGTAGGAGAACGTAATTTCTGTCCAATGCGCGCGCTGTGACGTGACATAATGGAACGTAACCGTGTAAAAACGCTCGAGGCGAAGCGTGCAGCGAACATTCTGCTTCAGTTGATCAGTCTGACAGCAGCTTCAGGCTGAGTGAGGCTGTAACAGACATTTACCAGCAGATTTCTCACACCGCAGGTCATTTCCGGGAGGTTATGGACAGGACGCCGCTCTGAAGAAGTGTCGAGCAGACTAATAGTATCAGTGAACACTCGAAAATAATGATGAAGAAGGATATCAATCTGACCCTGGTGGACGACGCAGACCTCAAACCGCATCTCCGCGACGCAGAGAGCCTCCTCAACTCCCCGGATTTGGGTCTGCTCAAGCTGGCGTCTCCTGAACTGGAGAGGCTCATCATTCAGTCCAACGGACTGGTCACCACGACGCCGACCAGCTCCCAGTTCCTCTACCCAAAGACGGTGACGGACGAGCAGGAGTTTGCCGAGGGCTTCGTGAAGGCGCTGGAGGACTTACACAAGCAGAACCAGCTGAACGGAACCGCTCAGACGAACAGCACCCTTGACCTCGGGCCTAACATACCCCCGGTGACCGTGCAGCCGGATCTGCCGGTGTACACGAACCTGAACAGTTTCGGCAGTGGGCCACTGGGAACCACTGTCAACTACTCCACGGACACTGTTCCATTCCCGCCCCCTCCGTCACATCACCTGGGGGCAGCCCCGATGCAACCGGAGCTCTCCCGGGTTCAGCCGCCGAAAGAGGAGCCTCAGACGGTCCCCGATGTTCAGAGCTTCGGGGAGAGCCCGCCGCTGTCTCCCGTTGACATGGACTCTCAGGAGCGCATCAAAGCCGAGAGGAAGAGGCTCAGGAACCGGATTGCCGCCTCCAAGTGTCGAAGGCGCAAACTGGAGCGGATCTCCAGGCTGGAGGACAAGGTAAAGACGCTGAAAACCCAGAACACCGACCTGGCTTCCACCGCAAGCCTGCTGAGAGAGCAGGTGGCCCAGCTGAAACAGAAGGTCCTCACCCACGTCAACAGCGGCTGCCAGATGTTACCACACGAGGTCCAGGTGCACTGATGGGAGGACCAGACCTTCAGATGGGCAATTGAACAGCTAATAAGCTTCACAGACTTTATTCGTGTCGGTTCATCTGTATGTAGCCCAGATGCGTCCCACTCTGCCAGGCGACGTCAGCCGGCCTCTACATCACTAACAGAGCGGCCCAAGGCAGAAGCGAATAAAGCAGCTGTTAAGAGCCCCACAATCATAGTGGGCCCCCAAGAACATTTGAATTCTCACACTTAACCTCGGTCATAAATCTGTGAATCTGTTTGTTGTGAGTTAACATACTTTTAAATGCAGACAGTTTCGCCTAATGTAAAATATTTCAAATTGTTTAATATTGAAGGAATTTGGGTTGAGACCTGGAAGAACTGGCAAATGTACACGTTGTAAATATACAAAGAAAAGTATGTTAGCATATTCACTACTTAAAGCTACCAGGTTAAGCTTTTCTACTGTTTGTGTCTATGGTGGGGTCACATTTCATGCACAGGCTAACTCTTTGCAAAGAAGTCCCAGCTTATTATTGCCTTATTAAGGCTTATTAATTTTCTTGCAGGTGGTTATGAATGCAGCAAGGCAAACTTGAGCCCTTGTTCCTAATTTAACCAAATCCTATGGAAACTCTGTTAGTGTTGCCTAATGTGTAATGGACTTAACAGGAAGGGGGCGTCTGAACCAAATTCTGCTTAAGGCACCTTACAACCCTGGGCTGGTTTCGATTGCTATAATGTTATGTAAGCATGCGTGGTAGAACATAACTCAACATTAACACAGAGGCTTTAACGGTGTTATTGACGTATAGAAAGGGCATAATGTTGTTCCCAGAGCTATTTCTTTATTTTCCTATCCCTACCATCTAATGGATTTTTGAGTTTCTGATTTGTTTATTA
The DNA here is from genome assembly GCA_036173005.1 of Crenichthys baileyi. Lineage (NCBI taxonomy): Eukaryota > Metazoa > Chordata > Actinopteri > Cyprinodontiformes > Goodeidae > Crenichthys > Crenichthys baileyi. The sequence goes on from JAHHUM010000933.1 coordinate 137,715, forward strand.
GATTCCAGCCAGGATGAAGATACATTCAGCCTAATTTGTAAACCTGTTCTACCTCGTATGTGTGTCCGCTAGTGGGAGAAAGAGGAACCTTTTAAAGATTTCTCGATTTCCAGTTCTTAATAGTGTTTATGTGGCTGTATTCAGTCTCAAAGCTGGACAAAATGGATATTTCTACATGAATATGCACATTAACCCTCATCATAAAGGAGGTGGTTGTAAGAAAAAAATACTTGCAGTTGGTATGAGATAATCTCAGTATATAACCTATTTACTCTGTATTTCTTTAGGGAAAAACTTGCATGTATTGGACAAGCTCGAATGTTGCCCTCAGCTGTGTGTTATAGGGCACAAGTTTCTCTGTGTCTATCCTATTTACCATGACACACGTGGATTTTGTCTATTTTTGTACTTGGGCGTGTCCTTATTTCAATGCGTTTTGGTTTAAAAATGTGAAAAGCCGTAACCTTTCTGTTGCTCAGACTGTTGCTGTCACCTGTAGCCTACAGTAAGTTTTGGATTGATGCTGTCGTGTTTTGAATTAAATGCTGCTCAGCAAATAAACGTTTTATTCTGTTTGGTCATTTTTATATGTTTGTGTTGACTGACTCACTTGGAAGCCAGTGAGTCTTGAGATACTTGAGATGCACCAATCAGTCGACCTGGATATAAACATATCATTGATCCTTTTTTTTGGACGTTAATGAATCTTCTGTTGTTTTTTTGGTTGTTTTTTTTTTCTTTTATGTGTTATTGTACTTTGAAGAACAAATAAAAATCAACAGACCAAACCTCAAAAGATAACTGGAAATCTGGCTCCAAACAGGCTTGAAAAAGCCTGATCGGAGCATCTCCATGTAAAACCAATTTAGCTAGAAAAGCGCGCGGAGAGCGCAGACCTTCGCCAAGATCACTGGATGTAAGCTACTGACAGGCTGAGGAGCCATGTGGGAAATCCACCGTGGTCTGACAATGATAAACAATCCTTCAGAAATCCCAGGATCCAGATGATGCTCCACATCCCCACGCAATCTAATCATCCAAATCTGTTCATAAGTTTTTGAGATATTTTGCAAACAAACAGACTCCTTGGCAGAGTTAACTAATTCCCAAACCATTATTTTTAAGCCACAAACTATATCTTCACTTGTAAACTCCTAATATTTGGAAACTAATTATTCTTCCTGAACCTCTACAGCTAAATATTACAGCTGGTCCAGATAATGGCTGCTCCATTAATGAAACCTTTAGTGAAGTCCGTATTATGTGATATTTGGAGCCCATGATAACTCCTCTGGACAGCAATACAGCAATCCACACCTGCTATTCAAAAAGGGGTATACCTCCCTCTGGTGGCTAAATGTGGAAATTACATAGAGCATTGATAGATCGTATGAGAATATTTGATTTAAATTTTATTAATTAAAAAAGCTGGGAGGGATTAATTTGATGAAACGATGGTTATGAGACATAGTGTTATTCATAACCGATAATTAAAAATGTCAATGAATGTACCTACTTCCAACCATGACTTTTAAAAAAGTCAAAAAGCTTAGAAAGTTTAATCAATAACTGACTGCATTAAATACTAGATTCTCTTACTATTAAGATATTATACATGTATCTAAACTCGATGATTTTTTTCATGTTTTCTGCATTGTGTGACTAGCTGGCCACAGGCATGCAAAATAATCTTAAAGCCTCTTGAATCAATTTAATAATTTATGCAAACATCTGCCTACTTTTTAAAATCCTTCATGGTATTGCTGCTCAGCACTGAGCACAGATAAAATGACTTGAGTCACTAGGGTAACCTCTAGAGTTGGGAGCAGAATCGCAAAATGTAGGACATGTTTTAATTAAACTGCTTTCTCTTTTGTTGCCATGAGTTACTGGAATAGTTTGCCAAATGAGATTATAACATGTAGGTTTAAAGTGTTTGCACATCTGGCAAAAAAATGACTATTATCCAAGCAAATTTGCACCCATTAGTGATGAATCTATGAATGAAACTATAGGGAGATGTAGATCATGATTTATTGGATATGTACAGTATACAAAGAAATATAATTAGTTTTGTACACTTGTTTATCATCCATTGACAATCTCTGTTAAATCATATATAGATAACATCAACCTCTCCAGGGACTACAGGGGGGAATTAGTATTGCTGCTACATCCTGGCACCATGCATCTTCCCTTTTGAAAAGGTCAGTGAAATATTGTGCATTGTCCCTGTGTAAATAAAAAGGTCATCATCGTATGAATATATTTTTTAAAGCAAGTACTGTTTGGCTGCCTTTGACTTAGGGATGCAAAATTAAATCCTCATCTTGCTATTTTACATAAACTAATTTCTAGTAATCTGTTCATTTCAACACATGCAGTGAATCATAGCCTACAGATCATTTATTTACTTTAAATAGAGCTTATTGTGGTTTTACGATCAATTGATATTATAAGTACAGCATCAAAACTAATTCTGCCAAGACCCTCTTTTTATATCATATTAATGCTTCCAATTTGTACAGGTCGCATTATAAATTTGACTTTATAGTGTTATAACTATAGGATTGAAATGGAGTGAATGTAATTGAATGTAAATATCAATATGATTGGATCGTTTTGATTACATGTTTCTATGTATACGTTAGTCTTCTAAAGTGCCTTCAGATAACATTTGTTGTGAATTGGTGCTGTATAAAAATTAAAAAGAAAGGGAAAAAAGAGATTGAGATGTTCATTAGAACAACATCAGTGGTAAAAGGTTGTTTTATTACCTCTGAAGTAGGAGGTAGTCAACATGCAACTTCTATTAATGAATGTTGTTGTCTGCCAGGTTATAATAATTGTGTTATAATTTTCATCTGTTGAACAAAATCAAATACAACTAACACCTGCACATCAGGTCATGCTAAACAGTGTTTAGCATGGTTGCCTCTAAATGTGACAATTTCTGCTTTGAATCTTGGATGTTGAGGGATTTCTGTTTGGGTCTTCCATGGTCTTCCTCAACATATGTAGGGAATATGTTTCTCTATCTCATACTAGCGATGTGGAAGCTGCAGGACCCCAGTGACCATGAATGACGCCTACTTGGTTGGACAGTTAATCCATTTGTTTTAATTTATTATTCTATTTTCAGGTCGTAAGTCTTGTTAATATGCAGAGCAGCATAAACTGGTTTTTGTGCCTTTTTTTATTTGCTGTCGTGTTTAACAGTCTGGCGCCACACTTTTTTCTTTCTTACTGTTTAGGTAAGTGAATTTATGCTTTTGGCATTTTTGTCTTTTATCGGAAATGAAACTAAGGGAAAACAATTAAAGAACATTTAGCAATTAATATTTTATTGCTAAATGTTCTTACATTTAGTCTTCTTACTGTGAAGAAATATTTTAATTTAATTTAAAAGTTAATCTAGTTGTTTTAATTTTTTTAGGTATATAATATTATATAACAATGATAATAATAAATGAAACATTCATTTAACTTGAAATGTCAAAATATGGATGAAAATTTTCTCATTTTAAACCAGTAGATAAGAGCACTAATCATTATTGATGTATGTATAAATGTATTTTTCATGAGGATTTATTGTGAGATACCAAGAAAATATAGCAATTAACTGAAGCAAAAATAAAAACTGCAGGCTTTTCAAAATGTTGTGAACCACCTTTTGTTGAGATTAAGGCTGCAGGTCTTATAGTGTGTCTCTTTGAATAACTTTGCTCATTTAGAGACTGAAAGTTTTGCCCATTCCTTTTTGCAAAATCACTGAAGGTCAATCAGATTGGATGGAAAGTGTGGGCAAACATCTTATTTTACATTCTTTCGAAGATTTTCAATTGGATTTAGGTCAGGACTTTGACTGGGCCATTTGAAGTAATACATTTTGATCCAAACTATTCTATTGTAGCTCTGGGTTGTCTTCTGCTAAAAGGTAAACATCCGTCTCAAGTGTTTTGCAGCCTCTTACTGGTTTTCTTCCTGTATTTAGCTCCATCCATCCTCCTTTACTCTGAGCAGCTTCCCTGTCTCTGCTAAAGAAAGGCATTCCCACAGCATAATGCTGCCACTACTGTTCTTCACAGTGAGGATGGTGTGTTCAGAGAGACATGAAGTGTCAAGCTTTCAGGCCAGAAAGTTAAATATTGGTCTCCTCTAACCAGAACACCTCCTTTTACGTGTTTGCTGTGGCCCCCTGCATGACCTGTGGACGGTTTTAAACTGGACCTTCATAGCTTTATTTACGTGATTCACCATTAAAAGGTCAATTTGTGTTAGTCTAATACATGAACCCCAAGATATAGATTGAAGCTTGTGGTTGTAACATGACAAAATTGACAAGATGTGAATACTTTCATGAGGCACAAAAACTGCTCTGAAACACTGAAATTTTTAGACAAAATTCTACACGAGACATATTTTTTTGCTTTAAATGTATTTATCAAAATCATAGTAAATCATCAAGAAATGTCTTTTCGTTAATGTATTTAAAATGCTTATTTCATTAATCCACTAATAGTCTTTTAGAGAAGCAGCATTTAAAGCATCAATAGATATGTTTATAGATATGTTAAATCAATAACAGTGATTCTTTTAAGCATTTCTTTTTATTGTTTTACCACAAAGTACAGATAAAAACATCCACAGCATATTCTCTCACTTTAATGGTCCAAACTGAAAGGATCTGAAGAGGCAGTGATACAAGACCAAAAAGAAAAACATACACGTTCCTGCGTGCTAGTAGAAGATCTACAGTCGGCAGCCTCTACCAAGCTTGATGGCGTTTGTTTTTGTGTTTTATGCTGCAGTGTGTTTTGTTTCATAGCCGAGTGACACATTCATTCACAAGTAGGCCTAGAAATCAATGCAGATACAGTACAACATGGCTCTTTTCTGGGGTTTCAGGTCTTTTTTTTTCTCCTCCTTTGTTTTTTCAAGACTGAGTCGACACAACACAATCCACATGACAGAAAGGTAAAGTATTTACAGGTTAAGGTTTATATGGAGAGGAAAACATATTAGAAAGGAGAACAGTTTATCAGTTTGGATTTTACTCAAAACAGTCACAACCAGTAAGAAATAAATATTCACAGGGAGAAAAATCACTGAACTGGCTTGGGATACGTTCTCTGTAACATTAGCAGTAATTTCAGGTGCTCTTAAAATAAAACAAAAACACAGACATTATCAAGTCTATTTTAATATTACAGGTTTTTTTTCGATTTGTGTAGTTTTTGTCTTGCAATTTCAGTCCACAGACAATCTTTTTTTTTCTGGCAAAACTTGTTTTATTGCAACTCTAAACCCATACAACTCGTCTATCATTCTTTGTCTGGCTTTGTGGGACAAATACAACAAGCCACTTCTATGGTAATCCTTCATCAAATAAAGAAAAATACCAGAAAACCAGTTTTAGCTTTGGGAAATGTAGCAAAACAAGTGTGTAAATACGTTCTGACCAAGGGTGGGCCCATAAAAGCAACGCTGTGTTGACTTTTCGAACAGGTGAATACTCAAGCTCAAGCTGCCTGCCCTGCGTCCAGCTGTTTCAGGCTTCTCAACATTCAACCAGCTAAACACACCAACATTTATATCTGAACCTGCAAGAGTCAACCAGAGTTGCTCTGCAATACAAACTCTGCTAAAGTTTCAGTTCAAATGCTATTTTTACAAAGCAATGTTAAAAGGATCCCTTTCAGCCACTTGACTTACTGCAGCTGTTCTGGCCTTCCTACAGATGTGAGCAAAAGCATAAATTAGTAATTAAATGCTTGAATTGATTAAGTTCAGGCCAAAGGGTTCTAATGTGAGACAGAAAGACAGTGAAGGTTTGACAGACCCTTCATCACAAGGGGTTGATACCTGCCCAGACTGCATAAGTTCAACCTCCTTCACAATTATTGGCACCCCTTGTAAAGATGTGTAAAAAGCCTTTAAATATCTATGCTTTTTGTAGCAGCATAACCTCGCCGAGGGCTTTGTGAATTTAGAAAAGCAGCCTTTAACTTGACTACTTGCTCTGTAGGAATAAATCGCTTCCTAAGAAATAAGTGGTTTTTACCCAATTAATGACACTACTACCAATTAATTTAAAAACACAAAAAACTGAAGCATTTTCGCAGTTTACACGTTACTGGTTTAGGTTGATCAGTGTCATAAAATATTTTGTAAATAATCCATGACTTCCTGTTTCACTGAGTATATAAATTAAATTTGTACCGACAAATCAACTGGTGATGGCCAATTTCATCTTAGAACCCTGGCAAGTGATTGGTCAGCTGGAAACAAAAACAATCCAACGTATTTACACCATATGTAAGCACAAAAAGATCAAGCTGACAACAATCTTCAGTGTCGAAGTTGTTACTGAAGGAAGAAGATGCTGAATCTTCAGTATAAATATGATGTGACACATAGCCCTATTTCACTTAGCCAATGTTCAAAATAGGCAAGACAAGAGAACATGCAATTCGGGTACGGCAGATGTGTGTTCATCTTCATACTGTAAGTCAGGAAATTACTGCAAGAAAATAGCTCCTCATCTGAACTTGGCCACATGTACTGTTACAATAAATAAAGAAAATCCAAAACCCCAAAACAAACATCTTTAGAGGGGGTGCCAATGATTGTTGAGGACAGTGCATTTCATATTATTATCAATTAACTCTTTTATTTTTAGATGCAACGTCAGAAAAATTCAATAGTTAATTTTACTTACTTAAGTTTGATTTCTCTGGAGATTTCTCATGCTTTAGTGTCCCACCCGTCAAGGACTAATACCAAACAATTAGCACAGATTTCACAAATAAAACCCCTGTGACAACAACAAACTCAGTCAACACTATTCTGTCCTTCTGTTTCCTCTTACCAACAGTTACCGACAGTCAGCAACCAGATAAAGACAGAATCAACTACTAAACGACATTATTTTCATCCTTGAAATCCACCTCCAAATGGTTCAGAAAGCACAAAACTGTTTGAAAGACCATTTTTTTTTACACCTGTTATTAAAGTAAGAACGAACAGTAAAATTTGTCATCATTCTTACAATCTTACAGACGATTCAGATGACTTTGAGCTTTGGAAATTGTTTTTTTTAAGTTTTAGTGTTAATTTATTTAGGGTTAACTTCCAGCTCAAGGACACCACAAAGGTTGTATCCATGATCAGAGTTACATTAAGAGTTTATACATAGTTTATTCTGAAAGTCTAACATCAAACTCTGTCAAGTGGTGTCAAGGCCTGTCCAATGTGACAGCTTGTAGTTGATTTTAAAATCTTAACTTCAGTCAGGGTTATGGAAAACAATTAGGGGGACACATGAAACCAAATATGGAGTTTGCAATCTCGACTTTTCCTGTACTGAAGTGAAACTTGGAAATTGCATAATTCCTGAAAGGAGTCACAAGCATGGAAACAGTAGCTCCCTGAAGAGCAAACAAACATGTCCTACAGCAAAACACTGTCCTTGCAGTACATCATACTCTTTAAAATGTTTTTCCAGAAGTGCATACCTGTATATATTATATGTTTATGTATATATTGCACAACATTTATATGTACATCTGAAATAAATAGAATTAAATTAAAAAATTATTTTCATTTGTATAATTTTTTCTCTTTTTCATCTTGCCAAAGCTTGTTTATCTTTTACTCTTTCTGTGGTTTAGGTTATGAAAAGAACAAAATGCAAAATAAGAAAATGCAGAAGTAATGAAGGAGTAAAAAATGATGATGGAAGGTGCTCAGATGGAAAAGGTAATGATAACTAATTCCTGCAGTCTTCAAGTTTAAATAGGTAAGAATAAAAAAATGAAAAGTATATGACGAATCTGAAATTTAATACATCAGTTTTGATTATTTCTTAGATGGATCGTAACACCTGCGTAACCCCACAGTGAACCTCTTGGTCACCATATCCAAGGCTTCATCTCTTCAAGACATGAAACAAAGTACTGTAACTTTGGAAGGATTTAAATGGCACACTGAGGATGCTCACCATTAAATCCTTCTTGAAAAACCATACTGAGAATCAGGGAAACCAGCAAGAGCCTGGGCTGTAAAAAGTCGGAAATACTCTGGTTTTACTGGGCTTGCTTTGGCATCAGATCAATACCTGCACTGATAAAAACAAAGTTAACACTCCTTTTTGTGGAGAAACTCAACAGAAACACCTTTAAAATGTGGAAACACCACTTGCTTGCAGCGTTTCAGACTCTTTCCAGCCTTTCTCTTGTGGTCATTAGCAAATAAAATGAACCACGAAGAGGAGTGAACAGGATGCTAAAGTAAGGATCCAAGGGCCTGGGGTCCAGCTACGTACAAGGAAAAACATAGTAGGAAAAGGGATCTGGGGGATGAGTCAGCTTTAACATGCACAGTCCTGGTGGGAAGGGGCAGGCTGCTCTGTCAGTTGGGGTCCCTGTTTGGCCCCCGTAATTGCAGGATCACCGGCATCCAGACTCTCAGACATCTTTTCACAGATGATATCCACAAGGCGCTCAAAGGTCTGCTTCACATTGATGTTGTCCTTAGCGCTGGCCTCAAAGTACTCAAAACCTGGAGGAGAAACAGAAGACAGAGATTGCAAGAGGTTTTGTTTGGTTTGACAAAAACAAAACGCTATACATATACATACAGTGTATATATATATATACATAGATATATATATAGAGCTTGCCGATAAACCGAAAATTTACCGACACCGTTCATTTATCATTACCGAGGTGAACTGCTCATTATTCATTTTAGGCCACGTCGTCCAGCCCTACTATATATATCTATATATATATATATAGATATATATAGATATATCTATATATCTATACATATATAGATATATATATATCTATATATCTATACATCTATATATAGATATATATATACTCATACTCGTCGTCTTCCACTTCATCCAGGACCGGGTCGCGGGGGGCAGCAGACTCAGTACAGACACCCAGACGTCCCTCTCCCCAGACACCTCCTCCAGCTCCTCCGGGGGGAGCCTAAGGCGTTCCCAGGCCAGCCGAGAGACATAGTCCCTCCAGCGTGTCTTTCCGGTGAGACGTGCCTGGAACACCTCCCGAGGGAGGCGTCCGGGAGGCACCTCAACTGGCTCCTCTCGATGTGGAGCTCTTCTCCGACCTCATCCTGGATGGTCGAGCTCCTCACCCTATCTCTAAGGGAGTGCCCGGCCACCCTACGGAGGAAGCTCATTTCAGCCGCTTGTATCCGGGATCTCGTTCTTTCGGTCATGACCCAAAGTTCATGGCCATAGGTGAGGGTAGGAACGTAGACCGACTGGTAAATCAAGAGCTTTGCTTTTCAGCTCAGCTCTCTCTTCACCACAACGGACTGGCACAGTGCCCCCATTACTGTGGCAGCTGCACCAATCCGTCTGTCGATCTGCCGCTCCATTCTCCCCTCACTCGAAAATAAGACCCCAAAAGACTGGAACTCCTCCACTTGAGGCAGGAACTCCACTCCAACCTGAAGAGGACAATCCACCGTTTTCCGGTCGAGATTTCTGCAAGTCTTTTCCCTTTGTACTTTAGTTCAGCCCTATTTGTGTTGATTAGTGTTCCTTTGCAGTCTCCCCTTCTGCCTCAGCCGCTCCACATTACTCACCTGCATTCAATGCCATTTTCCACTCTTCCCTCATTATAAAAGCTCACTGGTGGTCATTGTTCATTGCTGGATCCTTCCATTAGACTGCCTGTCATTCTATTATTCCGTAATCCTGCTGCACTGCCTGTATTTCTATTGTGTTCTGCTTTTGTTCCAAGACCTGTTCCTCCTATGCTCATCTTGTAAGTTCTCTGTTATTTATTAAAAGTATTCTCTTACCACAGTCAGATTCGCCACTTTGGTCCTTACTACGTCAAACATGAAACCTGGGTTTTCAATAGGACATTGATCTCAAACTAACATCATAACTTTGACATCGAGAAAGCCGGCTCACATTCAGCTTTTAGACAGACCCAGAGCCCGTATTCATAAATAATCCTAAAACTAAAAGTAGCTCCTAGTAATGTCATTCTAAGAAAAATCTTAGAATATCTCAAAGTCTAAGATTTTTCTTAGAATTTTACATCAGTAAGATAAAAGTTATTCAAAAAGTACCTTAGGCCTTCAGAGAGCTCATAAAGTGAACAAATATTAAGAGTAGTAAGGAGGACTTTTAGTGAGCTTAAGAATGTCTTTAGCAGAGAAGATGGAGGAAAGACAGAAAGAAAGGAGAGATATTCTCCATACAATGAACGAGTGAAATAATAAAACGCGACTGGCTTGATCTCTCAGAGATCCACCCCCTAAAACAGTTGAGTAAATAGAAATGAAAAAGTAATGAATAACAATGAATGAAAAGTGAAGAAAATTACAAACTATATAGTAAAAAAGAATTTAAATATTATTTACAGTCTGTAAAATGCTTTCACAAATGACCCTATTGAAAAAATTGGAAAATTTTAGAAAAAAAGTATATAAAAAAATACACACTAGACAAGATACAGTACAATAATATAAACACTACAATGTCTAGAAGGAAGATGTTAAGGATGTGTGTGTAAAGCATGTAAAGCTGGGTGTGTGCCAGGAAAAACTAAACAGAGTGGCCAAATATTTAGCAAGTTATTCCAGAAGCTTGTTGAAGGCTGCAGAAAGTGTGTGGTTTCCCTTTAGCTTGCTTAGATAGATTTATCCAAATATTAGTGCAGGGGGTATGTTTATTTTTGAGCCTGCATGTACAATTGTGAACCACAGTCCATCAGAGAAACTTTTCATTAAATTCGAATTTGCGCACCCAATTCTTGTTTTTAAAATTCACGGACGTTGTTTGTTATATCATCATTCTTCTCCCCTAAATACAAAATGCTTTTAAATGCATCTTAAAACCTCATAATTATGACATTTGTCCCAATATTTAAAATTGAGACCAGCATAGTGCATACTCACCGAGATGTTCTGAGAGCTGACGGCCTCTCTCTGCACTCACCACCCTCTCATCCTCCATGTCACATTTGTTTCCTACCAGCAGCACCTGGGCATTGTCCCACGAGTAGGTCTTAATCTGAGTTGACCTGGGAACAAACACAACCAGCTTACTCGAAAACCCAAAGGCTGCAAGGTTCAAATGGTTCCTCTCACTGCGATAAGCTGCACGGCGCAACAATTAAAGAGCTAAGGGAAAAAACACATCATCACAGATGCTGGATTTAATGAAGGAGACTGAGTGAGCTGAGGCAATACATTTTTGTCTTGCACATTAAACCGCATTTGTTTCTTTCTAATATTTGTTTCTTCTCAATCCAAGCACCAGATCTAACTCAGTTAAATTTGAAATGCCTTTAAAAGATATAGGAGGAGTTTTATTAACGTGGAAGAAATATTGTCTCTTTCTGAAGGAAAAACCTTTTGTTTTAACCATAAGTTTAAGAGCAAAAGCTCCTCCAAGCCTTCACATATCACTGTCCCAGAGAGAGATTAGGAAGAACAAAAGATAACAAGCATCTGATTACTTGACATCATCTGCCCTTTTTCTGTTTACAGCCACATATCTTAGTCCATTTCTAGACTTTCCTGACAACATTTCATCCATCATCCACACCCACCTCCCTTTCACAAGTAGGAGTCACCTTTTATCGCTTTCATAACACTTTTATCATGCAAGAAAAAAAGAGAAAGGGTGTCTTTGAGCCAAAAACGTACCAGTCCTGGACGGCGTTGAAGGACTCCTCGTTTGTGATGTCATACATGAGGATGAAGCCCATGGCTCCTCGGTAGTAAGCTGTGGTGATGGTGCGGTAACGCTCCTGACCCGCCGTGTCCTGAAAACAGAAATAAAAAAGTACAACTCATCCATCAGATCATGGAGAAGATTTATTAAATGATACATTAACAAATAATGTTTTCACGCATTAAGATAAAAGTAACTCTAGAACAGAATATAAACATTTAAACGTCTAACACCGAATCAAAGCTAAGTAAGAGTTACTTAAATAATCAGATAACTTGAATAACAAATGAAGCTGTGAAGCATAGCTGAAATATGTCTATAAATCTAATTAGCACACTGATGTCTATAAAAAGGAGTCCATTAAATCATTCCTGCCTGTGGTGGTTATACCTAACAAAAAGTGTGTACCCCTCTAAATGGCCACAGATGAAAAAACGTCTTAAATAAATTGCAGATCAAGGAGATCTGCAGCTGGGGATAAGAGCCTTGGTACTATACCTAAATTGCCAGTGTAGGTAGCACGGAGTGGTGTTACATAAACTCCTCTTATAAGCAGAACATTTCAGAAAAGCAGAATGCGCACTGAAAAGTTATACCACTGCATCACTATCACATTCAAAATAGTATTTAGTCTTTGTACATAGATGAAAATTAAGTCGGTTATTTAATATTTAATCTTCAACTTTTTGCTGCCTCCATACCTAGTAAATACCTAGGTTTTTTGAGTGAAATAAAAAAACAGATCCATACTGTGGACCAATTAGAGCTAAATATTGTAAAAAGGCCACGTGGGCATAGAAGATTTAAACCCAATATAAAACAAGAATAAATGAAAAAGTTCTGAACAAAGGCAGCCAAATGAACTATCTGTCACAGATGAAGGTTTAAAAAGGACCTTGGTTAGATGTGTTAGGTTTTCACAAAGTCGGCGGTCCTTGAGACTTTATTTTTGAAAGCGTGAAGCCTGCTTTTACCTGGCATGAGTCACATTTATGTAAGCACTTAAAGAAAAGTTCTGGATAAGACAAGTTCAAACTTTGATACAAGAACAAGCAGCCTGATGATAATGAGGTGCAAAAGTATTCACACTCTTTATTCTTTTTCACATTTAGTCATCTTTTAGGCACAAATTTCAGTGTATTTTGTAGACATTTTACATGATAAACCAACACAAAGTTTTGACCAACACTTATTGTGAAGTGGAAGAAGAATTTAAGCATGTTTCGGATTTTTTTTTACAGCAAAAAAACAGAAAATTGTGTAATGCATTTCTGTTTCACATTACAGACTTTACTTGGCTTTGACTAGGTCATTCTAACACATGAATGTGCTTTCATGTAAACCATTCTGCTGTAGCTCTGGTTGCATGTTTGGGTTGTTGTCCTGCTGGAAGGTGAACCTCCGCCCCAGTCTCAAGTCTTTCATCCTCTGTCAGGTTTTCTTCCTGCATGGTCCTGTATTTAACTTCATCTTTCTTCCTGTCAACTCCATCCAGCCTCATTGTCTCTGGGGAAGAAAAGAGTCTGCACAGCATGATGCTGCCAGCACCATGTTTCGCAGTGGGGGAGGGTATGTTTAGGGTGATGTGCAATGTTAGTTTTCCATTTTGCATTTAGCCAAAAAAAACAAATTTTGGTCTCATCAGACCAGAGCACCTTCTTCCACATGTTTGCTCTGTCCCCTACATTGCTTGTAACAAACTGCAAATCGGCCATTTTGTGGTTTTCTTTCAACTATGCCTTTCTTGTCTGACGTCCATAAAGGCCAAATTTGTGGATTCCACAACTCATAGATGTTCTGTCAACAGATTCTCTCACCCGAGCTGTAGATCGTTGCAGCTCCTCCACAGTTACCATGTGATTTTTGGTAGATTTGCAGTTGTGCCAATCTCTTTATTTTTTTTTTAAATGAACAGGACTGAGATGTTCAAAGGTTGGGGTATGGTTTAATAGCCCAACCTTGCCTTAAACTTCTTCACAACATTATTCCTGATCTTTCTGCTGTCTTCCTTGGTCTTCGTGATGCTGTTTGTTCTCTAATGTTCTCTTACCAGAGAGCTGGATTTATACAAAGTTCAAAATATACACAAACTGGATCTATTTGCTGAGGAGAGCATTGAGGGAAATTGGTTTCAATGGATTTTATTTAGATGTATCAGAGTAAAGGGGTCAGAAGATAAGGAAAGAGGGACTTAACAGGACACAGTGTTTACTAAACCAAAAGATAAAATTCTAACACTAAAATAAGAATCTAAGCCAACACACAAGCACCTTAAAGAGCTAAGAAAACTCAACAAAACGTAATGAAATGAATATGGAACACCCTCACTGACAATAATTGACAACCCAAAATAATCCACTTAATAACAAAATGATCCACAAATAAGTGAGACCTAAAAACACAAAGTCCTGTGGATCATGACAAAGGATGGAAAAATTTATTAAAAGAGGCAGGATGTAAATGCAAGCCTCACTTTTTAGATTTTTATCTGTGAAAACATTTAAAACTATGTATCCTTTTCTTGTACTCTACAAAAAGCCATAATTTTGTTAGTATAAAGTTGGAATATGTTAGATGGTATCAATATTTTTCACAAGGTATATGGAGAGAGTATTTTGTTTGTGGCAAAAACTGTAAAAATGTTTTTTCTCCACATTTGAGTAAATGGTAGCAAAGTTTTATTGCATGTCTAAATGCCAACAAAATGACAGAAACCATTTATTAATTTAGACATAGAAGACTGGTACTGTCTTTGGTACTACATCATATCAAGACATTTTTGGTTTTTCATGTTCAAAGAAAGAAAGACCTTTTTCCTTTGGGGAAAAAACTGCCTTCTTTAGCGTTCACTGGGCGAAAGCCATAGTCCACAATGGACTGGTCACCAGTCTGTCACAGGGCAACGCCACATTTTTCATTAACTTTATGTTTATTAAATTGTTTGTATTTCAGCACTCTTACTTTGCTTCAATAAAGTCCTTGCATGTTCTCTTTTCGCATCCATGACTCTGCGGTAAGCAAGGATGGATGTGTTTTAATTCCCATTTAATGGTATATATATATATTCAATAAATTTGGACACGTTTGGCCCTTCATACTCTAGATTTCTGCCTCAAGCTGTTAAAATGCAAAATTGCTGCTAAAATGGTATACTTTACATTATTAAACATATTTTTTATTTATTTGTGTCTTCTGTTCATGATTTTTCACTCTGCTGTAGATTCAGAGAAATATTGTCTAATTTTGTTGTTTGCCATTTGTTGCCAATACAATAAAACTTTACTAAACCGAATTGATTTAATTTATTATGTGTAACATAAGTGCCTTCAGCCTGTCTTGAATAATGGTCTTTATACCAACTTTAAATAATTTTGACAGTAAGCATTTGAAAAAATCTGAATAAAAAGAATACACTTCCCTCACATTTTTGAGTTTTACATATTTCATGTTCATTTGCTAATGCTAATTTATCAGAATCAAATGAAAAGATTTATTAAAAATATACAGTTCTACATCTTAATATTCATGCCACGGTGTTTCCAGTGAGATAATGTAGGTAAATCAACATGACACAACTGCAGAGACAGATATTTGCATAGGATATGAAGGTTTATTTTTTATATTTACTCTGTCAAACCTGCTGAGACATGGAGGGACGGTGTGTCTGCATATGTGGTGGTGGTATAAGGAATTACAGTTGACTGAGAGAAATGCCTAGTAGTTGGGTGAAGGGAAAAGCTCTCGGTCCTCATTTTCTTGTGCTCTGATTGGCAAACCACACCTTTCCTACTTCAGGCACGACCTGGCAAATGCTGATAACAGATAACAGATGCAGCCCATCAAATGCAGAAACACACCCTCACAATCCTCTGTTCAGGATCACAGAGCATGCTGTTAATCTAGAAACGCCAGTTTAACGCATCTCGGATAAAAGCAACAACCTCTTTCCTCTGCAAGCTGCTTTTTAATGCCTCTACTGGGTTTACATTTGAGCTTTTATGTCCAACACATGTATGGTGCAACCAAACAAGAGAAACATAATTCGGTTTGCTCCTGAGGATATATCATCTTAGCTCGCTGTGGCCTCTCTTTATTTCAGGGTTAATTTATTCTTTTTCACCGATCCAACCTGAGTGAAATGGCTGCAGAGGAGACAACGCTCTGTGCACTCTGAGGACATTTTGCATAACTGAACAGCACCAATGCCTCACAGTAAGTATTCTGTCTGATTTGTGGTGAAATTTCACATGAAATGTTATTTTCTCAGTTATCAGAAAGGCATCAAAATATATGCGGGTAGAAGAGGCAATCATAATCAGTTGTCTATTTGGCTTGGATTTGCATCTAAGCATAAAACATGAATTTCCTCTCATGTGTGCACAATGTATCGGGGGGAGCTGATCCCTGTCTCCAGCGGTCATTGGGCCAGAGGCAGGGTACACCCTGGACAGGTCGCCAATCCATCAAAGGGCAACGCAGAGACACACAGGACAAACAACCATGCACACACACACATTCACTCCTAATGTGCAATTTAGAGAGCCCAGTAAACCTAACAGTCATGTTTTCAAGCTGTGGGAAGTCAGAGTACCCAGAGAGAACACACACATGCATAGAGAGAACATGTAGAAAGACCCCAGACAGGGATTCAAATCCAGGACCTCCTTTCTGCAAGGCAGGGTTAGGGTTAGATGATGATGTAAAGATCTGACAGATTATTTTACAACAGCTGAGTTAAATGGAGGAACGCCCAGAGATGAATATGTTTTGGTGTGTAGGGTGTAGTATAAACCCCAGAAATAAAGAAAAGATCTTGTGAAGATGCTGGTTGAAGCTGGTAAAAGAGTCTCAGTATCTAAGTAGTCTTGTTGTAGTCATAGCTTGCAAGCCTGAGGACACGAGGCAAAACTACAGTGGAGGCAGCATCATGTTGTGTGATTGTCTTTCTGCAGGAGGGTTTGGCGCAACTTATAAAACAGCTGGTATCATCAGAAACATACGTGGAAATGTTGCAGCAACATCTCAACGGGTCAGTCAAGAAGTTAAGTCTTCTGCACAAATATTTTTCCAAATCTACAATGACTCTTATCACAATGCTGAATGTGACTGTCACGAAGCTCTGACCTCAGTCCTATGTCATATTTTAGATAGAGTCGAAAAGGTGTGTGTGAATAAGGCAGCCCAAAAACCTGACTCATTAACACAAGATTTATCTGGAGGAATGGGCCTAAATTTCTGTAAAGCTTGTGGAACCCTATTCCGTGCTCTAATCAAATATTAGATTAGAATAAAATTATTTTTAACTGATTCCTTGTTTGATAAAAATGCACATCTACCATTTTGCCTCAGGCTTACCCAGATCTGTAGTTTGATCCTCTTGTCGTTCCTGTAGATGGTCTTCACCTTGAAGTCAATCCCCACCGTGCTGACAAAGGCTGGTGTAAACGAGTCATCGGCGTAGCGGAACAAGAAGGAGGTTTTTCCCACACTGCTGTTGCCAATGATGAGGATCTTGAACATGTAGTCAAAGTTCTGGTCCGAAGATTCCTTCTGTCCATAGGTTGCTGTTGCCGAGGCCATCTTGGGAAAATAAAGAAAAAGAAAAGGCATTGATGACCTGAGGTTTATGGGGTTTCCTGCAATGATCTAAGATAGGACCTATGGCATCTATGGAGCAATTTCTCTAAATGATTATACGTTTATATGATTTAGGAAATAAAAGAAAAAAATTCAAAACAAGTAGTGCCTCAAATAAAACACTTATTTCGTCTTTATATAAAAAATAACAAGAAACCTCATCTGCACTTGTGTATGTGAAGCTAACATCACCACTGCAGCACAGATAACTGCAACAGGAAGTTAGAAAAGTTTTAGTTTTTAAAACTTCCATGAGTCATGTAGCTTAAAGATAGTCTAAGGTTTATTTTCATGTTATTTACAAAGCAGGACAGCATGTCCTTTTAAATCACCCTCAAATCTTCTAACATGGAGAACCACAATATACGACTGATCAAAACCTTAAAACCTGGACCCTGACAAGGTTATGAGTGTTCGCATTTAGTGTATAATTTCTAAAATTTATTGCTGAAAGCCAAGAGGACAGTTCAGATTAAATGTTTTATTATCACAGAAATAAACTGCCTTCCACCTTCCTAGGTATGGCGCTTGTGGTGTAGGAGGAGAGGTTCTAAAGGTCTTCTCTTGTAGATGTCATCCTATGCTTATTGGTCTGCAGTCAGCATCAGTAAAGACCCTGTTTCTGGCTGAGGATCTGCCTGTGTCCTCACCCCACTAAATCCTGCAGATCTACACAGGTAACTTTCTTTTGGTCTACCACTTGGCCTTCTGTTCAAATTCACTCAAGATCTTTAAAGAAATTTAAAATGGCTGTGCTGGACTGTGTCCAACCTCTGCAGTGGATCGTCTCCCTTATTTGAAAAACAATGCTGCCATGTTCACACATAGAAAACTTGTTTGCCTTCTTGCCTTGCAGAAAATGAAATAAAAGCCATTTGGACATTTTAAACTTTTAATCAGCTAACAAAGAGCATGTTTGAGTCTTAAATCAGTTTTCAATCATTTCCTTATCTATGTGTTTAAATCTTTTGCCTTAATTCTGCATTTTGCACTTTAAAGCTCTACTTACAACCTGGTCACAACCAGTACAAAATGTGACTACTTGTAATTTCATCCCCAGTCTTATAGTTTTTATCAGTAGAGCATACCAAAGTCCTTACAGTATTATCTCCTATTGTGAATCTTTTTATGACCAGTGTAATATTTGTTTGGTGTTACTATCATCCCTTTCTACTACTGCTAAGATTCTACGATGCTGCTTTTATTATATCATAATAGCTCTTCTAATCTCCTATATGTCTTTTTCTCTCTCTTTAAACTTATTTTACTTTAATTGTTGATTGTACATTGATGTGTAATAGGAGATGCAACTGTGGTTTCATTAAATGTCATATAATGACAAAAATTCATATTATAGGAAAGTACAATCTGGAGTTGATTACTGAGCATAAGAGGCAACAGGACAGATGACTGATCTTTTTAAATAATGGTTTTATAGTAGCGTGATTCACTTGACTCAAATAATGTATAGTGCATAGTTTGTTCTCTCTTTTTGTACAGAAATATTCTGGATAAGATTTGCGATTCCTGCAGCGTCTGTTAGACTCAGCAAAAGGAGTGACAGCGAATAGCTAGTTAGGGGTAAAAAGTTGCACATATCTTGCGTGGATATTAGCGTGGATATTAATCATAACATCACATTGCAGTGTCGGGGGGGGGGGGGGACGACACCAATCTGCTTTTTCTTATTAATAACATTTTGAAGATAATCAGTCAAAGTGTCTGGGGGACAATGCAATACCATCCACAGCTCAGATAGTATGTTTGGTGACACAAAAGCAGAAACAAGTGTTTTTGTAGCCTTAAAATAATTTTGTTGGCCAACCGTGAACAGCGACACGGGCAATTTGTGGGATGTTTTATTCCAAAGAAATGTTAGCATTAAGATCTTCCACAAGCTATTTGCAAGAAGCTTCTTGCTTGCAGCTTAAGTTACAGTTCATTAAAGCTGCAGCCTGATAATTATACCAACAGTGACACAGTTGACTACCTATGTGACGGTTGTAACTTAAGAGTTACTGGTCAAACAGCAAGTAGGTCCCTCAAGTAGTAACCCAGTCCAGCGTGTCTGTTTTAAATACAGTGTAATGCTCTCTTGAGTCTGTTTTCTTTTTTTGTTTTTGCAACCAATATTTGTTAATGTATTTAAGTTTTATGCCTTTTTTGGTTTCATGATTGGTTTTGTTTTTATGTTCTTCTGAGTTGGTTTTTCTTCCTGCTTCCCGAACACCAGGATTCAGTTTAGTACTTACTGTACCTAGCCTGCCTTTGTTACTCATCAGCTCTTGTAGTGTCTAATTCTCCATGGGTTCCTTTGCTTTTTGTTATCTCTTTATTGCATTTTATGTGGTTCTACATATTTTGTCTTCAGGAGAGGAATATTTTGAGTTGAAAATCGAGACTTTCCAGTGTCAACGGTAGCTGTTTTCAAACTTGCTGGATCACACTGGTAAACTTCTAACCTGTCCTGGATCTGGGTTTGTTCAGAGTTTAGATGTAAATAGTCTGAGATAAGATGTACCCTGTTTCTGAACCTTCTCCTGATGATATGTCAGGAAAAGATTCATGCTGGTTGACCATATTGTCCCACCACATGTCCCACATTTCTTCCCTCCCAGACTTTTCAAGTTAGGCTATAGTCAGGAAAAAACAGATACATGGTATAAAGAGACAAATAACCTTTTTTCTCAAAGTATAGGATTACCAAAACTATTTCTACTTGCTAAATTTAAGCATAATGACAGAGATTGTTTTGATTTTATATATTGACTGTATAATTCTGGTCACTTGGAAGACCTATCTGTACACAAGCTTTAAAGTTCTTATTGATTTTAAGGCAAAGTGCTTCAATATTTCCACATAATGCTCTTTCCTTATGATGTCATCTATTTTGTACAGTGCAGCATAAAACCCACACAACATGATGTTGCCACCTCCGTGCTTTACCACAGTTAAGATGATGTTCTCGGGCTTGTCTACTTCCCTTCAAATTCATCATTTCCATCTCAGCAACAAGATTTTATTGAACAAGTGGCTTCTGTTTAACTTCTGTTGTTTTGGCAACTAAATCTAAATGACTGGAACACCTTCCCACCACTTTACCTTCAGAAACCCTGTATGCTGCATTAAACAAGTGTCACCAAATATAATCACAGGCATTAGCAGTCCAGGCAGTTCTTCTCATGTCGTGCATTTTGTGCACATTGATGCTGCAATAACAATAAATTAGTGAAATATTGTGCAGCTCTATAGCCCTAGTTTTCATGAAGAAGCTAAAGTTTGTCGAAAAGGTTTCTTACTTTAAAGCTTTCATTCACACGTTTACCAGCGCCAGGGTAAAAAGTCAGCATTATTGATTTTAAATTTCTCCAAAAATGACGCATCTTCATTTTTGAACGGATTTGTGCATAGGACTAATACTCAATACTCAAAGGACTCTTTCTATCCTTTTCTGATATTCTTCAAACATTTATGAACCTGAAAGAAGTGTTTTTTTGTGCCAGAGGCATATTTAAGAAGCCCTTTTTTGTGTGAATTTCAACACAGTTTGAAGATGAAAGGACTTATTGATAAAGAAATGATATTTAAAATTATAACATCTGATGCTCTGGCAGGTTTTCAGGTTTTCAACACCTTTCAAACTCAACTACTTTTGGTGCTATGGGACTATGTAAACAAAAGCACTGAAGGCTAAGACCTAGTTTAACCCTGAGGGCACAAAGACCTGAGCCGTCAGGACTCCGAGAGTCCCTCCACCCTTTTCTATGTTTAGACTGTTATCTCAGTTCGGCTGTAGAGGACCACTAGAATCCACTGCCAATAACACACAAACAAAACATCAACTCCCCTCTCACACCCTTTAGCTTACAGGAACAGAGAAATGCTTGTTAAAAACTGAACATAAGCCAACCCTTCCCCAACACACCGAGGCACAGAGAGGCTGAAAAAAGGTGTTAACACCTGCTTACTACAGACCGAACTGAACTGAGGTGTGGAGAAAGTTGTTTGAACTACAGCTTAATGTATTTATTATATTTGCATTATTGATGCTAAATAAAAACAGTTGCTCCTGGAGGGTTGTTGACTTTGGTTTTGTTGACGAAATTTTTTGTCTAACAGTGATGTCAATGTAAGGTCCTACAAATGTATATTTTGTATTCTCGAACATTGCATTAATAGCAATCAATATATAACAAAATTAAATACTTACTGTCCTGTAATTATTAAGATCAGCTACGTCAATATTTTGAAATATACAAATCATTCAGAGTCCATTAGCTGACAGTATTCAGTCAGACGTTGCCCACGTTTACCACTGATTGTTTGTGCACCTATTCTAGAAAAAGTGGAGAAAATGAACCAAAACTAGAAGTCCATTGTTTGATTTGAGTTCAACGTGTTAAAGTTCACACCAGAAACGAAGCCCGTGAAAATGTAAGAGGCAAAAATATGGTGAGCCAAGAGTAAATTTAGTCATTTCACAAGCTAAACATGACATAAAATAAAGGTAAACTAAGGCTTAGACCAAGACTTTTAATTGCTAACTTTAATAACAAGAACATCCAAGCACTGCTTTGCAAATGTATTGACATTACCACGGCACATTTCAGTTCAGGGTCTCTAAGTGAAAACTTTGTACAACCAACCGTTGCAGAAATCACAGCTTCAAACATTTTGGGTTTTGTCACCCAAATTTCTGCCAATTCTTTGAAAAACAGCTCAGCATCAGTCAGGCTGGATGGATAGCATCTGTGAACAAATACATTCAAAGTCATGCCAAAGATCTGATTAATTCAGATCTGGACTTGGACTGGGCCATTCAAACACATGAATAGGCTTTGATCAAAACCTTTCAGTTATAGCTCTGGCTGATGTTGAAAGGTGAACATTCACCTCAGCTTCAAGTGTTTTTACGGCCTCTTATTGATCTTTTTCAATATTGTCCTTTATTTAGCTCCATCTACTTTCCTATCAGAATAATACTTCCATGTTTTATCCTGGGGCCGGTGTCTTCAGGGTTATGTAGAGTGTTTGCTTCCCAATATGAACAAAGAGAAGCCTGCACCCTTGATTTGGGGTTTCCCCTACATGGCTTGTAGGCAAACCTCAAGTGTGACTTTTTATGGCCTTCACAGAAAAGCTGTATTTACGATGAGATTGCATTACACACAGGATACTATATTATTCAATTATGTAACTTCTGAAAGCAACTGGTTGCCCTAGATTTTATTTAGATATATGCAAGTAAAGGGGGATGAATACAAATTACAGCAGGTTTTTATTTTTCAATTTTGTTTCTACTTTGTGCTTGTCAATCATATAAAATCCCCCCAAAAACACAGTAAAGTTGCACGTTTGAGGTTGAAATGTGAAAAAAAATGTTTGCAAGACACTGTAAATGCCCCTTTTTTATTCTATATGTTGAAGTGGTATGATGCAAAATACGGAGCATCAACAAGCATCCTGATTGTTCACTTTTGGTGAACAGTGAGGATAGAAAATCTTAATATTAGTACATTCCTTCACAGATATTAGCATGTGCCTTTTTAACATATTTTTGTCTGTTTTCCTTATGTGAAACTGGTAACACTGTATATATTTTGGGTTCTGAGCCAGAGCACAAGGGCTGCAGTGTGACTCACTAATAATGAGATTAAAGATAAACATAGATGGTATAAGAAATTAAACCAGACACACAATAATATGACAGGAATATAACAGGAGAAAGGAAGGAATGGCACATCACCAAGAGTGACTGAAGTTGCATACTGGTGCAGCCAAACTGGACTTTACAGCAGCATTTGTAGTTATGGGGAAAACGTGCACCACTGCTGCTTTAACAGAATGAAGTAGGTAACGTAATGACTGGTCATCAGCCAGGATGGCCAACTGTAAAATATAAGAAGCTTAGGCAGTTTGTTGGTCTATAGAATAGTGCTGTGAGCTGATTCAGTGCTAGGAGGGGAAAAAACAGTAAAGATCTTAAAACTGCTGATGCATTTTAATCTGGGACGATAATAAGAACTTTTTCATAAATCTAAAATCAATTACTCTACAAAGCCATAGATTATTAAAAACAGAAAATACGGAAGCGTCAGTGTTCCTAGGAGTGGACATCCCAGCAAATTCTCCTCAAGCTCAGACCCTACAATGCTCAGAGGCGCAACACTGTCCCAAAACCCTAATAGCTCCAGCTCAGTTAGCATGTTAAATGATGTAAAGCCAGAAAAATTAATTGAAAACATTACATGCCAACTAAAAATACCTTTATTTTTTTGTAATAGTATGAAAGCACGACTTAAGAGGAACAAATATCAGTTCATCTTCTCAATTTACACCTTTAACAAGTAGCCGCTGGACATTGGACGTGTCTCGGTGGAGTACACCAAGACTGAACTGAACACTGGACATTAGCCATTGAATGATTTATGAGAAGTCTTGATGTTCTGAACGGAAAAAGTTGAAAAAGAATCGCCGGATGCTGCACCTTGGAGTGTCCACCGGTAACCGGACACCACTGAAGTGGGTTGTTTAATAGAACCTAATAGGGGGGTGTATTGTTTGACTCCGTTGATGTGTGTTGCACTTAAGGTCTGCAAACTTGCATTTGAAGGATCTACGAGACTTCTGGAACAACATTCTTTGGACTGATGAGATGTTTACCCAGAATGCACAGCGCCAAGTTTGGAGAAAACCAAACATAGCATAACAAAATCCTCAACCCAAATAACAAACATGGTTTAGGAGAAGCAATGATGTTTTGTAGCCTCAGGACCAGAGCGGGTGCTGCTTCAGTCTGTGGTGGTAAAGGAAGAGCTGAGCCAAAAAGCAAAGTTAAGATATGGATCAAACCGAAAGAATGAAACAAGCTTCATCTGTAGGTTGCCAAGACTCAACCTTTGAGATAGGGTGATGAGCTCTGTCATAAATGTGGAGCTTGAAGTGTAGCTGCTGCCTCTTCACATTGAACGCATTTAGTTCAGGTGGTTTAGGCATCTGATCAGGATGCTCTTTCAGGCACGTCCCTCTGGGAGGAAACCCCGGAGAAGACCAAGAACTCGTTGGAAGGACTATATATCCTGTAGGATGGATGGACGGGCGGACAGACCCTTCTGTATACCAAAGTATTCTAGAGTCAAACTTGAAACCAACTGTCCAACAGCTAAAGCTTGGCCCAAATTGAGTCGCAATGGCCAAGTTGAAGTCCAGACCCGAAATATAGTGCTGATAGCTAAAGAGAGTTTTGCCTAGACGAAAGCCCACAAACCCTAAATAAATTTCTCATTGGGGCAACTAAAAAGTCCTATAGTACCTCATTCACAGAACATCTACTTCAGGTAGTACTACCCGCACTTAATAAATGACCTCTGTGAACATCTGACCGTGTGAACAGGAGAAATCTATAATGAGGCATTTCTGAGTAACACATTTACTGGAATCGACCTCACATTTGATCACAGTCAGGGTTTGGTGTTTAGTTTCTACTTTGGCCACCATTATTAGAAATCCATGTGCTTGTGTTACTGTTGCACTGCTCAGCTCTGCGCATATTTCTGCCTCTAAACTCCTTTACTGACATACTTTTTGATCTGACTCATGGTGTCGCAGTGATATCACATTAGGCAATTAGACATTTACAATCAAAAATAGACATTGATGTTCAAGCCTTTAATTAATGTCTCTTCTTTTTCATGATGTGTCTTTTAGCCCCTATAAACCCATATTTCCTTTCTAATTATGCAATATTTCAGGAATATTTTACAGCCTCTTTTCTAATAATGTGACCCACACCATCTTTTTCTCTAACATTACAAACATCTAGCTTATTCTTAAATCCTATTTGCTCAAAGGAAGTTTGAAATGTAACTAGTGCCCAAACCAGCCACCTTCCTGTTGATTGGCAGCAAATCGACAACCTGCAGTGGAGTCTGCTAAATTATTCCCAAGTCCTGGCTTTAAAGTCAAAGCTAAGCGGAGATTACAGGCGGTTAAAAATAATTGGTCAGTTCTGCAAGTCTGGATGTCATGAAACACCATCTCAGACTCTTGCTGGTTTTCAGAAGTGGCTGTTCAGTATGTGCTGTGGGGAGAGATTACTGCAGCCTTTTTGCTGCCTCCTTGAGATAAGCTGCAAAGAGGAGAGCTGCTTTAACCTCCGCTAAACTCTAATTTGATGAAGAAACTTAAAGTCAGAGGCTTCAGTCACTAATCTCAAAGTAATTAACAAATTCTCATCATGCAAATGTGTTTCAGGCTGCAGGATGCGGCTGCTTTCCCTTGGTTTTTGAAAGTAAACTAAACACAAGTCAGCTTTTTAATAGTTTATATTTACTTAATGTTCTGAGTATCTATACTATTGCTAATTTAAAAGCGCTTTGTAAAAAATAATCATACCCCTTTGACTTTGTAAAAAGTAAATGTAAAGTAAGGAAAATGAACATAGTTCTCAATTGTTTTGATAAGTTAACTTCTAAAAGTGTGCCATGCAGGTGTATTCAGCCCCCTTTACTAAAATACCCCTAAAACCAATTGCCTTCAAAGGTCATCTAGCTAGAGCTCACCTGTGTGCAGTTTAATCTCAACTTAAATCCAGCTGTTTTGTAAAGCCCTTAGAGGTTCGTTAAAAAACAATATTGAACAAATAGCATCATGAGGACCAAGGAACACAGCAAACAAACAGGTCAGTTACTGTAGCATTTAATTTTGATGTGTTAAATCATATTCCTGCTGCCACATAAAGTGTTATAATCTAATCAATTTATTTCAATAAATCATATCAACAATATGAAACTGAATTAAATGTTCTGACTTTTGAGTAGAATGTCATCAGAACCTAAATAAAGTACCAGGTTGAAAGTGATGCAAAAATACTTTTAGCTTTCCTTATTAGACACCTATTTAATCTGCAGCAAATGTCCCATCAGACTGAGACTGAAGTCTCAGGGTCTGATAAGCAAAAACAAGACACTGAGACAAGTCTGGATGCCAGGAAAGACGTGAGGTGAGAGTTCAAACTCTCAAAGAGGACGGCTAAATGGACACTGACAGTCGAGGCTGGATCTCTTATCACTACAATCCCAGGAGGGAATTGAAGAGGTGGGACATTTTTTACCAGCTCACAAACACTGAGCTTTTGTTTTAAGAAGCAGTGCAATTTGTCATGACTGAAAACCTTCATACAGCTCTGTTTGAATAAGCACTGAATTTGAAAAAGTGTTTAAATAAAACAGCTATTTATAAACCAAGCAGGCATTTGTATATCCCTTTCTCCTCCTGTCTGGTGGTTATATGCTGTCCTCTAATCAAAAAGTCCCTTGCATTATTTTTTTTATCCTAATCCAATTATGACTAAGAGTGTTGTTTTAGTGCAGGACGTTGACATCATCGAGCTCCCCTCTAAACCTGTCATCTAAAGGAGATTGAGGTCCTGCAGTAGCTGGAATGATCCAGGGCTGAGTGGTGCTGCAGCCGCCTGGTCAGGCTTATTTCATCAGAATCAGCTGGTTTCTCCGGAGACACACAGCTAATCCACAGGTGATCCCAGATCATCCAAACACATCCTTGTTTTAAGAAAGGCAACAAGATTACTGACAGGGATGTCTTTAGTATCGACAGATTTGTATGCAGTAAATATTTTCAGTGCTGCAAAAAAGTATTTCCTCCTCACAGATTTCTTCTTTCTTATTTCTTAAGTGAAGTGAAATAGGCTATCCAAACCTGACCCCTTGTTAAATCATTTGCCCCACCCAATTCTGATTGTTGCTTGATCTGCAAGTTCAAGAAATCACATTAAAAGAGCAAGAACATCTCAAAAAGCAAGACATGCCCCAAACATATGAACCTCAAGAACAGTTAAAAACAAAATCTCGGTCATCTCAGTCTGAAGTGAGTTACAGAATCACTTCTAAGGCTTTCGGACACCAGCAAACAACAGTGAGACCCATTATCAACGAATTGAGCAAATAGTGGTGAACCCTCCCAGGAGTGGCTGACCGACCAAAATTAGGTTGAGAGTGCATCGACAACTCATTCAGGAGGTCAAAAAAATTAACACAGAACAGCATCTGTGGGCCTCACTTGACCCAGTTAAGGTCAAAGTTTATGATTTACCAATAGGAAAGAGAATGGGCACAAATAGGCATCCATGGGAGAGTTTTTCCAAGGCCAAGACCAAATCTGACCAAAATGTTGCCAACAAAACATCTTGATGATGCCCAAAACGTTTGAAAAATATTCTGTGGAGTGACGAGACTTAAGTTCAACATTTCAGGATCCATCATTTTGCGACCTTAAGATCAAGAAGACTTGGGTTATGCAGCAAGAAACAACAGGGAATGCATCTCTGAAAATGGCTCAAACAAAAAGAAAGTTTTGGAGTGGCTTAGGCAAAGTCTGGACTTAAAACTCTAATTAAGCTGCTGTGGTATAACCGTTGACAGTCTGTTCATGCTTGGTAACCCTTCAACAGGCTGGATTGAAAAATTCCTCCATAGCGAATAAAAAAGGACTCAGTCAGTCATTTTCTACCGCTTCTTCCATAGTGGATCAGTCCATCACAGGGCAACACAGACATACACACCCATTCACACCTAAAGGCAATGTAGGCCAATTAAGCTAACAGTTATGTTTTTGGACTGTAGAGAGAACCGGAGAAACACAGGGAGAACATGCAAACTCCATGCAGAAAGAGACTCCTTGCTCCATGAAGAAACTCCATGCTGGGAGTGGAACCCAGGACCTTCTTGCTGCAAGGCAACACTGCTACCAACTGCGCCACAGTGGAGCCCAAAAAAGGATACCAAAAACTGGTACCAGTGATTTAGTTGAAGTCAATTATCTCTTAACATGTTTCTTCTTAACAATGTATTTTTTATTT
Source organism: Crenichthys baileyi (assembly GCA_036173005.1). Taxonomy (NCBI): domain Eukaryota; kingdom Metazoa; phylum Chordata; class Actinopteri; order Cyprinodontiformes; family Goodeidae; genus Crenichthys; species Crenichthys baileyi. The sequence continues at coordinate 165,962 of JAHHUM010000933.1, forward strand.
TTTTGAAAGTTTTTACGCTCTAGTGGCCTTTGTTATTTTTTCAAAGTATTTTTTGACAACAGTTAGACAGGAAATGGTTGGAAAGAGTGGGGTAATGGAGCGCAGAAAGCATCAACGGGCCGGGATTCGATCCCGCGACAGCCTGCTACATTTTTATATTTTTACAAATATAAATCTTTTCTATACAGATCGCGCAAACCTGAGTTTATAAGATTGATGAATTAAAACTTTTTGATTCACAACTAAAAACAAAATTTTCATGATTAAAAGCTGAGAATACTACAAATACTAATGAGAAACAAGGGATAGGCCATGACTGCACTTTATCAGCTGCTTAGTTTTGCTCTTGATCCAATCAAACTGGGCCAAGCAGCCTGTCCTACAACCTGCTTTATCCATTCTTTGAACAGTTTTCCTGTATGTTTGGGATCATTGTCCTGTTGGAAAACCAAAGAGTATCCAAGTTTAAATAATCTCTTTGTTGATTTGGATTAAAGTCTTAACCTGATGCTTTGTTCTATTTAAGTCATTTCTTGATTTTACAGGTTTGGCACTATTTACTGCTGGATGTGACTGGTGAAAATAAACCAAGATATTTGGTTAATTGTTTATTTCATGATTTAAAAAGGAGGACAGTTATATTTTTAAAATATTACCAGTGTTGTTTGGATGGGTTGTGGATGATCTGGGTGCAGTTTTACAACAAAATCTTTCTTTGGACCTCATTTTGCCTTTACCCAAAGAGCAGGTATATAAGGGTGCAAATACTTTTCACAGAACTGTTAAAACATCCACTTAATGATTAGTCTGAAGCAGAAGCAGACCAAAGGACTGAAGTTTTACATATTTTTCATCAGTTCCGATACTAAAAAACAAGCCAAAGCTTTGTTTTTTTGCATTAAAAATCTTTTTCCTGAAACAAAGAGCCCAAATAGGATTGGAAAACTACAGTCAGAAGGGTTGATGTCATTCTGAACAAAAGTCAGCAGCCAGTAAACTCACAGCAAGCTGCTGGTGTTTGCATCCTTAACTAAAACTAACAGCTGTAATTCATCTGGTTAAACTCAGATGTGATGTTTATAAGTGTAATATCATGTCACTAACTCTCTGTATGTGTGAAACAGCAATTACTGATTAACACAAGCCGACAGCGGGCGTATTAGTCAGCTGCTGTCCTGTTCTACAGTAGCTTGAGACTGCATTTTTCCTCCAATCACGTGCCACCTTCTTCTTCTAGGAAACGTGGGGATGCAGATGAGAGGAGTGGGCGCTATAAATAGCCATCCGTTCATTTTTCATCCCTCTTAATCTGAAAACAGAAAGCAGCAAGGAGAGCGGGCAGGATGGCTTTTTCATTCTCGTGTTGCAGTATGCAGGTGAATTCAGCACAGCTAAATTAAAGACAAAACCATGCCTCTGTTTGAGGAACACTTTGTGCTGCTGTTTACATCTCTGCTGCTTTAGTGCATCTGGTGCAGATTTGCTCTGCGCATTCTGCCCTTAAGGCTTCCTTTTGTTCCTGTTCAAAGATTGAGCCAGTCGTTCCACTAATGCTTGAATTTGTTTGTAATCCAGTATATAAAACTGCTGATGCTGAAATAGATTCAGATGCATTCAAATGTCTGCCAAACAACTGCTGTTCAGAGCATGAAATTCTTATTTTAAAAAATAATGATCTGAATTTTAAGCTTGTTTTCATATGGTTGTACCTCACAGAGACTGTAGCCACAAGCAGTCTCATACTTAAAATGGACTGAAAAAAACAGCTAGGATGGATGTGGTTTTTTTGCCATGTGAAGCAGGAGATAACATCAAGTCCTGCCAGGAGATCCAGCAGCTAATGTCGATGCACAACATGTGAAGACTGTGAAATCAAAGTCTTTGTACTTTAAATGATCAATTAACTTAAACCCACAGACTGACTCAACTGACTCAAAAGATGTATTACTGTACAATTTGAATTCTCTATATTTCAGTCAAACTTTAAACACAAATTAAATCCACATTCAAAATTCTGCATTTTCTCTATAAGCTATCTTGTTTGCATGCCTCTGCAGACCTCTAAACACGCAGTATCACAAACAGCTAAAAATAGTTAGTATAAATGTAATATGCATGACTGCATGTGACTAAACGTTTACCACACCGCATGAGCACTCCATATGGCTCAGTGTGTATTAATGATTCATAAATTATGTTTGAAAAACATTTAAATGTCATGATCCCCCTCGTTAAATATCAGAAACCTGCCATTAACTGTATGCATTCACGTCAACTAAATACATCTGTTAATGTATCCCTATTTGTTTTCAGGCCCTAGCCCGTTTGGACACATTTCAGAACCATCGGATGGGTTGGAACGCCTTTTTTTCTTGCAGTAAAGGACAGGCCCAGAGTCCAAGCAGAGATCCATTCCAGCCTTCATTTATTCATTCATTCACGGATCCAAAACACGCATTTTTCTTGCTTACATGTCCGCTCCTTTTCCACAATGGGAACAGCTGTCAGGGCAAACGTTTTAATGCCTTGGGTTTTCATCTGAACTATTTTCCTCTGATTTTACATAAATAAAAGCATGCAGACTGAATCCAGCATGTGGCGCATTCAGATCTGAATAACGATGCCGTGTCAGTGCTGCAACAATAAGGATAATAAAGCCTACCTTTGCAGATTTCTATCCGGCTGCTGCTGTGCACCGCGTTCAGCACCCGCAAACACCAACACTGTGAAGTCATAGAGCCTGAGCAGCTCTGCGTCCCGTTACTGACTTCAAAATAAAAGGTCTTCAAGCAGCCTTCAGTCACACAAGCATAAAGCAAAGTGCTAGTGTAATCAGCACCCTTTAAAACAACATTTGTTGCATAAAGTAAAAACAAAAACCACAAGAAGAAAAACACAAATGTGAACATATTGAACTCTATCAAAAACAGCAGTGCCAGGGACTACAGTATGCATATCATTTGAGAAACAGTTTGGTAATCATTTAAAGACAAGGTTTATAGGCATAATTATGGGCAAAGTATTGATCCTTGTGGTACCCCACAGGCAATCCCCCTAACTTCTGACAGTGCATTTTGTATTTGTAGAAACATTTGCACACACATAGCAAAATAATGATGCAGACGGTGCTTTACAATGTGAATATTTGTCTAAAAATCATATAATCAAAAGCCTTCTTCATAACAATATAAATACCAGCAGTTCACCATTTTTACTGATTTGTAAAAATGTCAATTTCTCTTTCTAATTTATGTAAATATGTATGGTAATGTGCAAATTCAACTGTTTGACAAACTACTTTCCTGGTGCTTTTGAATACTGAATGGGATGCTTGTCAGCAGTTTTTCACGCAGTGTTTTTTGAAGATAATGAATTAGAGAGTAAAATATAAACAGCAAAAATAAAATCCAGGAGCTTCCTTTATGAAAGTCAAACTGAGTTAGTCTGTTGGTTAAAGAGCTGTGCTGCCTCTGTAAAGTATAACCAATGACTGTATATTTTATACATTTTCACATTATTCAAATACTATTTCGTTATTTTCAACAAATTTGGATTAAACATTTAACTGTTTAATTATTATTGTGTAAAAATAATTATAATGATAATAATAATAATTGGTCCTCACTGTTGCCCAGATCTATTTGGCTCTATAAATATACTACACCAACAAATTAAACACATCCAAAAAAAATATAGTCAGTTTCCTTTATGTTACATTTGTTTTGTATTTTTTTCTCATCATACAATGATAATCAAAACAGTAAGAAAAACTGTTCCTATAGTTTGATAAATAAAAACACTTAATTAAAAGTTTTAAATTAAATGCATATACAGTCATATTCAGTAATTTAGAATATGCATTCTGATTAGACTAATTTGTCTGAAGAAAAGCACCCTTTTAAAATAACCTTTTAGCAGGTATTAAATATTCTTTTCATTAAGCCCACATTTCTGTATTTAAAGCATTGGTCTGTATTCTTTATTAGTCTCATGTAATGTTCTAATTTTAAATGTGTTTTCATTTCATATCAGCAGAAAATAATCAGTTATCAGAAATAAAGCCTTGACAACATCAGTCTGTGTGTAATTCGTCTATATAATGTTTTTCACTTTCTAAATTGAGTTAGTAAAATGAATTAACTTTTTAACATTTTAATTTGCTGAATATGCCTGTTTATGTGTAAGCTAAGTGTTTCATTCTTTCTTAATTTGTGAAATATTTAAATACACTTATGCAAACCTTTTAGAGTCATGAAATGAATCAACATTCTCAGGAAACACATTTTGTTGCCTACATTCCACAGTTTGCTTTTGAAATGCTTTCACCTTTGGTCATGCCATTATTTTGAAAGTCAAGCTCTTTCCTGTGTTTCTGAAACACCGCCATCTTGACTGGGCCTTTGTGACGCTAACATGTGGGCGGGACTTGAGAGACCCTGCATTGGACTGACGGCTCTTCTGGCCAATCCCGAACCGCGATAAGAGTCCTGAAACATTCGACCTCAAATAATGAACCGGTCATTTATTATTGATGAGCGCTGCCTGAGAGACTGAATTATTGATCAGGAGGTCAGCAGTAACCACAGCTGCCATTTCTAAAAAAGCAGACAGCGACTTTATGATTCTCACTGTGAGAAATATCACTGCAGGAAAATCAATACCAAGCGAACACAGTAAAGAGCCGAATATAAATCTGTCTGTGGAATGATAAAATCTATAATTGCAGAAAATTTAATTTGGTGAGTTCGACAGATACTTTTTGTTTTCTCTGCAACACTATTTAAATCATATATGAAACCATTAATTATTGAATTTATGAAACACTGTATAGTAATTCCATCATATAAAACCTCACTTAATGATTTTAACTGGCTCTTGTTATTGTTTAATCATATGGGAGAACATGAGGGAGAGAATTCACTATCCTCAAATTCTAAAACATAACAGTCAAATTGTCATTAAACATGTAGAGCTTTTTAAAGTGCATTTAAACAATGAGGTTTTCTTTTGGCTTTTATAAAAATACAGATATTTATATAGTATAACATTTCAGATGCATTAAAACGATGGCAAAGTCAGTAAAATATTACACTTATTAAGTTGCATTTTTCAGCAGCTGTTTGCAGGCGGCGCTGTAGTGACGTAATGTCGCTTGTGGTCAAGGTTAATAGACACTTGTGAAGTACAGTTCTCACAAGGACCATTGGTTTTTAATTTTTCCAATGAAAAAGCACTAATAACGGTTTATATATTTTAAAAATAAATGTGTTAAGAAATCCAGTAACAAGATTCAGATTCATGACATATTTTTGAGGGAGTCTACAACCCTCTGGTTACGTCTATAACATAGAGCAGTGATTCCAGTAAATGTGTTAAATGAGCAACAGGTGGTATAAAGAGAGGATGAGAAAAGCTGGTTAACAATAAGTTGCCACAACTTGCTGCTATTTTAATGAAGTTTGTGGGCATAAGTGTTGTCTAGTTAACCATAGCAATGTAGTTCACACACAGACACACAGAGCGGTTGTTGCTAAACTCTTATTGCTGCTTTATTGTAATTGTAATTGTAATTTATTGTAATATAAACAATAAAACTTCAAATCTACCAGAGACTTCTCAGTGTTAGAGGACCTCAAAAGGAAGCTTTTTGTACATGCCTTGATATAATCATTTGGATCACTGCAGCCTTACTGTACTCTGAATTACTAACAAGTGAATTGTTTAACAGTGATATCTCTCTGATGTATGAGAAACCTAATTGTGCAGTTAAATAATTATATATGTTGCTGTCCATGGTGCTGGAAAGGCCATTTTCCTTTATTTACAGTGCCTCAAAACGTATTGACACACCATCAAACAGTTCCCGTTTTGTCATATCACAATAGAAAATGCTAATGTACTTTTAAATGTACTTTATGTGATAGAAAAACAACAACCTATCCATATTTGTGATACAGAATTTACACATTTTCAAGAAAATCTGAAAAGTGTATAATAATTTGCCAAGCTCTGAATGTCTGACAGAGCAATGTTTCTTCCATCATTTTTAAATGGAAACAATGTGGCACAACCCCAAACCTACCAACACTGACAGCCTGGGTGGGGACAGCATTTTTCATGGAACCAGCGAAGAGGGATAGATACTCTGGAGGAGCTGCAAAGATCCACATGTCAGGAAGGAGAACCTGTTGACTGGAAACCTGTTGGTCATCCACCCCAAAAGTCTACTGTTTAAGGAAGGGTGGCAAATATATAAAAAACTGTTGAAAAAAGAAAGTTAATTTAATCTTTGCCACAAGCAGACGTAGGTCAACTGTATGTTTGTCTATGTGTAGACTGATTTATACAGAAAACAAGTGCAAGAACTTGCACTGATCAGATGAGACAAAAACAACTTTTTTGGCCTGCATGCAAAACACTAAGTGGCAAAAAGCTAACACTGTTGCATTCATGCTGTTAAACATAGTGTCAGTTGCATCATCAACATCATCCTTAACAATCTCCTGGATCAAAGACTACCTGATAAACAGACCACAGTTTTTGAGACTGAAGGGTTGTGAGTCTAACCAGGTGGTCAGCAGCACAGGAGCACCACAGGGAACTGTACTCTTACCATTCATTTTCACTCTGTACACCTCAGACTTCCAGTACAAGACAGACTCCTGTCATCTGCAGAAATAGTCGGATGATTCTGCAGTTGTGGGGTGGATCAGAGATGGACAAGCTGAGTACAGAAAGGTGGTGGAAACAATCATCTCATCTTGAACGTGACTAAAACAAAGGAGATGATTGTAGATTTTAAGTAAAATAGGAATAATTCAAAAACTATTTCCATCATGGGAGAAGAAGTGGAGGTGGTGGAGGAATATAAATAACTTAGTGTTCATCTGGACAACAGACTGGAGTGGAGATGCAACTGTGAAGCCGTCTACAAGAAGGGACAGAGCAGACTGTACTTCTTGAGGAAGCTTCAGTCCTTTGGTGTTTGCAGCAAGATGCTGCATATCTTCTATAAGTCTGTTGTGGAGAGTGTGATCTCTTCTCCATCATCTGCTGGGATAGCAGCATCAGAGCCAGGGACTTAAAAAAGCTCAACAAGCTGATAAAGAAAGCTGGCTCTGTTCTGGGGACTCATCTGGAACCTCTGGAGATCATTGTGGAAAAAGGATTCTTCATAAAATGAAGAATATTTTGGAGAACCCTGAGTATCCTCTTCATGAGACTGTCCTACAACAACAGAGTGTCTTCAGTCAGAGGCTTCTTCAGATCTGCTGTAAGACAGACCGCTACAGGAGATCCTTCCTGCCCACAGCCATCAGCATCTACAACAGCTCTTTGAAGAAACCTACATAATGAGCTACAACAACATTCAATTTCCCTTTGGGATTAATAAAATATTTTTGAATTTGAATTGAATTGAATCATGCTGTGGGGAAGCTGTTCTTTAGTCGGGAAAAACAGGGAAGGTGGTAATAAATGACAAAAAAATGGGTTTATCTAAATAATAGTGCAATCCTGGAAGAAAACTTGTTAGACGCTGTAAAAGACTTGAGAGTGGAGTGAAGATTCACCTTTCAGCAGAACGACGACTCTAAACATGTAGACAAAAAATGGTTTAGATGTGTTAGAATGGCCCTGTCAAAGTTTAAATCTAAATCCAATTTAAAATCTGTGGCAAGACCTGAAAACTCCCATTTACAGATATTCTCCCTTCAATTACAATGACTTTGTGTTTGTCCATCAAATTAAATTCCACTAAAATATGCCTGCACTAGGGGCTGTAACAGCAAAACATTTTGCAAGGCACTGAAAGTAACAATTAAAAATGAACACACTGTGATTGTAGGGTTGAATCTTTCACTTTTAAAATGTACTTTTTTTTCTTTCACACCACTTTAAACTGTTTGTGTGCAATTAAAACTGCAGGGATAAAAATAAATCCCAAGTGGAGTTTACTATCAATTACATGATTCTCTGCAAAAAAAGCTCTAACTGTGTGAAATGTTTAATTACTCATATATTAAAACATAAAGAAATCTAAAAACATGTTTGAGATAATTTTGTAAATCTAATAAATGTTAAACAGACATGGACAGATTCTAGCAGTGGTCTTATCATAAATTTATAACAGTTGTTTCTCCTCCCCGCCAGTAGGTGTCGCATAAACATCTTCTCCACTCGTTTAAATGTTTTACCTCCGTTCTTCCGGTGAGAACACTGTTTTCTTTTATGCAATCAACTGTGCTGTTGGCATACTTTTCTGTCTATGTGGTTTATTTAGATGTAGGGAGGAGAATTGCGCTTATTTCCGACTGGTTAGAGTGGAGTGAGCGGAGACACATATCTGTGGGGAAACGGACAGCGACAGAACACCGGCTCAGGTTCGCTCTTCTTCCTTTGGTTTCTTACATGTGACATTCAGCAACTGCCACTAATATGACGGATTATATTATCCCGGGTTCTATACAATACACAATAATATCGATTCTTACAGTGTTCGGAACAAATGTAGGGTTAATTCTGCCTAAAAACCCAACAGAACGGCTGAAGCTAATGCTTTACTAACTAGAGTAGCGGCACCTGTCTGCGTGGACTTTCGACTCTTAATGATGATTTCGCTACATTTGACGACTTTGGACTGTTTCTTTGGCACTATTTCGAAATCAAAACAATTAGATGGGTTATACGTGAAGTGTATTGTTTTAAAAACGTAAGAGACTTTGTAAAAAACTACGGAGCCCGCGTGGGGACATGGGGGATTTTTTTTTTCTTTTGCGTCCCCACGCAATACTTTTGCGTTCGCTAGCAAAAGTTGTTAATCACCTTGAGAAAGCTGTGCATTTTGGAACAGCAGCACAGATGACAAACTGCTTACAAAACAAACAGCACTGATATGGCATTGATATGGTTTATTTGTCATATGCAGGTTAACACGCAGTCAATGCGATTAAACGCTTAGGATAAGAAGAACCGTTGAAATCACGATAAAAACAAAAGTGGCGTGCAAAAAAGTACACATCATGCAGCAGTAATAAGCAAATAAAGTGTCACAGATGTGGTTTCGTGCAGTATTATTGTCCAGAGTTCAGCAGTTTGACAGCATGTGGATAATAACCGTCTTTAAGTCTGATTGAAGGTCATTTTATTTAAGGGCGATTTCAAAATAAAACTCAATAAATCTCAAAAACGGATCTCCCACAAAGCATTGCGTGAGAACGCAAAAAGTGTTGCGTGGGGACGCAAAAGTATTGCGTGGAGACGCATTACTTGCATTCCTAATATTTGTTTTAAGAGCAGTGGCAGCATCAACTATTCAGACCTAAAGGCCTCAGTTCGCCCAGTAGATGACTGAATGAATGTTGAGTCTCTGTTTGCAGATAATGGGAGGTCGCTCTTCCCAAATGTTTCCAGTTCATAACCTTCCAGAAATGGCTGGGTTTGAATGTTAAATGATATCATCCTGTCTCTGAAGAGGCTTTAATCTGTTAATTCTCCTGACTGATTGTAAAACTGTCAGATTGCTCCCAAGTTCTCTGAAGCAACGCAGTTTTTTCCCTTCTCTTTCACAGATGACAGTGTTGTCTCTGCATTCTGAACGTCATGCTTCCCCGGGCGGGTAAAGACTTTCTCGTCCGCATTCGGTTCTCCTGGAGGCCTCTGTTCCAGGGCCGGTACCTGCTGCTTACCAACACCTTGAGTGGAGGCATCATGCTGTCGCTGGGAGACATCCTTCAGCAGACTCGGGAGAACCGCAGGGAGCCAGGCCGAGTCCGAGACTGGAGGAGGACAGGTGAGAGGGTAGAGGGGCACTCTGGGTGCTGCTGAGCATCCCCACAACATACCTAAAAGACTGTTTCTAATCTAAGCCGTGACAATATTAGGTTATCTTTGACTTCTTTAAATTTTCTCTTTTTTTTCCTTCTTGTTTTTGAAGAAAGACTTTTCTATTAAGAAAACACGAGTTAGAAGAGGATGTAGATATATTATGACTTGGGTTGCAGCCTCTTCCATCTCAGCTACAGTTTCATAAAACAAGCTTGGCCTGCTTCACTGTCAAATAATCTGGGTTTGAATATGGTCCAGAGTAATGGATTTGTTGAAGTCTGATGACTATAAATGGGGTGTTTGGATAGCCTGCAAGAACACTTGGTTTCCTGCGGCACCATAGGCACAATGCAATGCTTGGGCATATGACGATATCAGTTAATCACATTTAATCGTGTAGATAGGGCTGACATCCACATTAATACATTTTAGACCAAACAAACTCAATTAGAAAAAAATACACTTTATTTGTTTAATAGAAATGTTTTAATCCCCAGTGTTATATTTAACAAATGTAGGATCTCATCAGATTTGAAGTTAACAACATGCTGAATATCCAAACTTTTTATGTTTAAACCCATAGAATAAAATAAAGCTTTATTGTACTATTGTCACCATTAAGGCTGCAACTAATGATTATTTTGCTAATCGATTAATCCGTCGACTATTTTTTTGATGAATCGATAAATAATTGCATAGCAAAAGGTGCTTAATAGGAGATTTTTTTTACAGAATTAAAACCTTTGGAGCTAAAACTATGCCACTTGAGCTCTGGATAGAGCATATTAGAGCACAAGAATATACATACACATACATAAATACGTGTCCCTAGTAATGCATCAATCAGGCTTTTTTTACGGTCAGTACTGACTTCCAGTTTTCTTTGAAGTCTGACCTGCTTCTGATTTTGACCAACTCTTATTTTTTTACTCTAAGGACTTTAAAGCCCGAAAAAGAAAAGAAATGTGCTGCTGGTTCTTCGATAGAGGTAGAAATACTGAATATTATGGAAGTTGAAGGAATTACACGATTATTTCCCTAACCTTTATCTGCTTTTAAACCAAAAAAAGTGCATCAAATCAAGTCATGGAACGAAAATAGGAAGAGTTCTCTGTTTTGATGCATTTAATAAATAGTGTAAAAAAAATCTGATGTTTCAGCATTTGACCTGCCAATTACAGTTCAGAGTAAATCAAGAGAAAATTCTGCTCTCTGGCTGATTATTTGGTACATCTCAGCTTTTCTCCCCTTTTTCAAGACCCAACCCTTGGTGTTTTTTGACCCAAAGTGGGTTCCTGATCCATCCACACTTTGAGAACCAGAGCTTTATTGTATAGCATTACCATAGAGCCTTAAATCCTCTTCCTCTGTTAAAGGACAAGAGCTTTAAAGTTGTTCAGATAAAAAGAAAATAAAAAAACTTTTCATTCTACACCAAGAAAATCCAAGTTTTCAACCTCACCACTAGATGTCACTAATTCCATCAGACTGCTGCTTTAAAGATGGAAGTTACTCAATAATCTTGCTGCTGATAAAACAAAAGAGATTACAGAAGTCAGTGAAAGGTGTTTATGAGCGTTTATGCTCAGGTCTATGATAAAAGTGTAAACCTTTAGGGTGTTCACAATGTCAATGAGGTGAAATGTCTGCAGGTAATTAAAAAGAGTCCTTGTTTTTTACACATAGTTCGCACATATGAGAGAATAAATTATGGTTTGCTTGATGTGTTTAAACGTGTTCAGTGACTCATAGCTATTATTGTCTCCTATTTTCTTTCGCTTTATCCCCCTGAAGGCCGAATGTTTGTGGCTGGCTGCTCCATGGGTCCACTGCTGCACTACTGGTACCTCTGGCTGGACAGAGTTTATGTGGGCAAAGCCCTGAAGACCCTGAGCAAGAAGGTTCTGGTGGATCAGCTGGTTGCCTCCCCGACGCTAGGAATGTGGTATTTTATAGGTAGGAGGGGGTTTACATTTGTTGCATTTGTTTCTTCAAGGCTGGACTATTGTAATTCTTTACTATCAGGATGTCCACAAAATGCAGTTAAAAGCCTTCAGCTGATTCAAAATGCTGCAGCAAGAGTTCTGATGAAAATTAAAAAGAGAGATCATATTTCCCCTACTTTAGCTTCCCTTCATTGGCTCCCTGTTAAATCCAGAATAGAATTTAAAATTCTCCTCCTCACATATAAAGCCCTTAATGATTTAGCTCCATCATACATCAGAGATCTGATTGTTCCATATGTTCCTAACAGAGCACTTCGTTCTCAGACTGCAGGTTTACTGGTGGTTCCTAGAGTCTCTAGAAGTAGAATGGAAGGCAGATCCTTTAGTTATCAGGCTCCTCTCCTGTGGAACCAGCTCCCAGTTTTAGTCCGTGAGGCAGACACCCTGTCTACTTTTAAGGCTAGGCTTAAAACTTTCCTTTTTGATAAAGCTTATTGTTAGTGGCTTAGGTTATCCTGAGCTATCTTCCTTATTTTAGCTCCGTCTTCTTCTCCCCTTGTTGGATGGAGTAAGGGGGAGTCAGGTTTAGCCTAAACCGGCTCAGTTACGGTTGAGGTGCAAACACACCCTCCATTTCTGCTACCTGTATGACCCCCTCTCTTTTCCAATGGTTATGGTCAATCTGACAGAGAGAGGTATCCCAATCGTTGTGGTTTTTAGCATAACAATGGCCATCAGTGGACTCTAGATGGACAAACTGTCTACTTTTAAGGCTAGGCTTAAAACTGTCCTTTTTGATAAAGCTTATAGTTAGAGTGGCTTAGGTTATCCTGAGCTATCTCTGTAGTTATGCTGCTATAGGCTTAGGCTGCTGGAGGACATAATGACCACTTTCACCCTCTTCGCTACATTCTCACACTACTCTCCAATTTTGTATCATTTGCTGTTATTTCAGCTTTTAACTTTGTTCTCTCTCTTTTCTCTTCCTAGAAGCTACACCTGGCCTGACTCTGTGTCTACCTGTAACACCTGTCTGCAGAGGGGCATCGTCCAAGCTTCTGCTGGCAACAACTTAATGCTCACCCTCTACCGATGATCCACATGGCCCTGTCTTTCAGTGTTTAACCCTTTCTCTCTCCTAGACATAGCTACTGACTGAGCTTTTACTGTGACTAACTCTATGTGCTCTCTTCAGACTCTAAACTTGAAAACTGGCTCAGAGTTTATCTGTTCCTTCTTTCTAGGTGAAACAACTAAAGGAGCTACATCCATTAACATTTACCTTTTCCTTCCCGTAGAAAGTACTCCTGGATCAGTGCTTCTGTGTTCTCTTTGTGTCTCTGCTCTGTTCTCTCAAACCCCCAGTCGGTCGTGGCAGATGGCCGCTCACACTGAGCCTGGTTCTGCTGGAGGTTTCTTCCTGTTAAAAGGGAGTTTTTCCTCTCCACTGTCGCTACATGCATGCTCAGTATGAGGGATTGCTGCAAAGTCAAGGCCAGTGACTGTCCACTGTCTCTACATGCTCATCAGGGAGGAGTGAATGCTGCAAGTCACTGACTGGATGCAATCTGCTGGGTTTCCTTTCCGTAGATAGAAAAACTTTTTATCCAATTTGAATAAATAACATAATCTGGCTGCACTGTTCAATGATTAAGATTAATTGGAATGTATGTACCTGACTTTTGTGAAGTGCCTTGAGACGACATGTGTTGTGAATTGGCGCTATATAAATAAACTGAATTGAATTGAATTGTTTACTGGCAATGAGAGGGATGTTTTCTCCACCACACCTTAAGACTGGATCGGGTGTGAGCAAAGAAACGTTTTCATGGTGACGCACGCTTGTAAGAACTCCTGTACAGAGTCAAAGGTTGTATGTAAAGCCGTGGGTGAGATGGGCTATATAGAGTTCAAAGGACATTTGTTATAAATTGTTTCAAAACGTCAGTAAAATCTAGTCATGTTTATAAAACTTAATTGCCGCTCATGTTTTGGACCTTACCTGAAGCCGATTGGGGCTGACGCACGTCTCACAGGCAGCTTTGTTTGTCACAGGTATGGATCTGTTGGAGGGACGCTCTTTATCCGAAGGATGGGCGGAGTTTAGAGGAAAGTTCTGGGAATTTTATAAGGTATGTCCACCTGGAAGGGTCTAAAAGGAAAATCTCTTTGTAAATTTCATGTTTCATAAAATGTATTTCATTTCTCTTCTCTTTGCTCTTGTATGGAAAATGTTGGTTTTGTAAAGTTTTACCCGTTTTCTATTGCATTTTTTTTATTAACACTGCTGCAACTGCATGGAAAAACTATGCATTGATTTAAGGCTAATTTCTCTGCTACAACTAATAAAAACCAAAACATATATCCCTGTTGTCATCTTTAGCTATCTGACCTCTCTCTCTCTGTCTGGAATAACTTGTAAGTATCCGTGAGGATATCTAGGGTAGCGTATCATATCTGGGAAATCTTTGCTTAGTCATGTAAGTGTAATTAATATGTGATGGACAGCCAAAACTGGAGTTATCTGTCTGGTCGTATATGTTTGATCTTTGCAGAACGTCAGCCCTATGCTTCTGATTTGATACAGTAAAAAAAAAAACAGTTGGAAGAAGTATTTAAAGTACCTTGCAAAAATATTCACACCGCTTGAACTTTCTCGCATTTTTTCATGTTATTACTGCAAATTTCAACATATTTCATCGGGATTTTATGTGATAGACGGGCACAGAGTAGTGCATAATTGGGAAGTGGAAGGAAAATTATACATAATTTTGAAAAGTTTTGTGGTGTGTATTTGTACAGAATTGAACATTTTCTGTCTTAACTTAAAATTTTAAGTGTGAGGCAGCCCATTTACTCCTTCCATGCGGTGAAACCTGGTGGTGGCTGCTTCGTGCTGCACGGATGCCTTTCTGCAGCAGGGACAGGGATGCTGGTCATAGTTGATGCTAAATAGCGTAGTCCTGAAAGAAAACATTTTACAAGCTGTAAGACTTGAGGCTGCAGTGGAGGTTCACCCTTCAGCATGATAACACCCCTAAACATACAGCCAGGGCAAAAATGTAAATGTTGAAGTCGAACCCTATTCACGTGTTAGGATGGTCTAGTCAAAGTCCAGACCTAAATCCAATTATCTGTGGAAGGACTTTAAATCCCACCAGACTTGCTGCTGTAATCAAAGTCAAAAATGATTCTAAAAAGTTTTGATTCAGGGAGGCCTAATGCAAAAACTTGTCTCAGTGCTCAGATTACTTCTAAATAAAGATGTTCCTTCTGGTCTATCACATAATATACATTGAAATTTTTGAAATTTGTTGTTGTAAACAACAAAATGTTAAAAATACGTTACCAAGAGATTTTTCAGAAATTGTTCACCTACACACGTGGAAAAAATTGTTGGTACCCCTCGGTACCAACTTGAATAACTTGAAGGTAATAATGAATAAAAATTCTAGTAAAATGAACAAATGAAAGTCAGACATTGCTTTTCAAACATGCTTCAACAGAATTATTTAAAAAAATAAACTCATGAAACTGGCCTGGACAAAAATGATGGAACCCCTGAAAATAATGTGACCAAAGGGACATCTTAAATCAAGGTGTGTCCATTAATTAGCATCACAGGTGTCTACATTCTTGTAATCAGTCAGTGGGCCTATATATAGGGCTACAGGTAGTCACTGTGTACCACACTCAACATGGACCAGAGGAAGCGAAGGAAAGAGTTGTCTCAGGACATTAGAAAGAAAATTATAGACAAGCATGTTAAAGGTAAAGATTATAAGACCATCTCCAAGCAGCTTCATGTTCCTCTGACTACAGTTGCACATATTATTCAGAAATTTAAGATCCACGGGACTGTAGCCAACCTTCCTGGACGTGGCCACAGGAGGAACATTGATGACAAACAAAGAGACGGATAATACGAACGGTAACAAAAGAGCCCAGAAAAACTTCGGAAAAGATTAAAGGTGAACTTCAAGCTCAAGGAACATCAGTGTGAGATCGCACCATCCGACGTTGTTTGAGTCAAAGTGGACTTAATGGGAGACGACCAAGGAGAACACCATTGTTGAAAACAAATCATAAAAAACCCAGACTGGAATTTGCCAAACTACATGTTGACAAGCCACAAAGCTTCTGGGAGAATGTCCTATGGACAGACGAGACAAAAATTTAACTTTTTGTCAAGGCACATCAGCTCTATGTTCGCAGACGGAAAAATGAAGCATATGAAGAAAAGAACACTGTCCCTACTGTGAAACATGGAGGAGGCTCTGTTATGTTCTGGGGCTGCTTTGCTGCATCTGGCACAGGGGGTCTTGAATCTGTGCAGGATGTAATAAAATCTCAAGACTATCAGGGGATTCTAGAGAGAAATGTGCTGAAGTGTCAGAAAGCTTGGTCTCAGTCGCAGGTCATGGGTCTTGCAACTGCATAATGACCCAAAACACACAGCTAAAAACACCCAAGAATGGCTAAGAGGAAAACATTGGACTATTCTGATGTGGCCTCTATGAGCCCTGACCTAAATCCTATTGAGCATCTATGGAAGGAGCTGAAACATGCAGTCTGGAAAAAGCACCCTTCAAACCTGAGACAACTGGAACAGTTTGCTCATGAGGAGTGGGCCAGAATACCTGCTGAGAGGGGCAGAAGTCTCATTGACAGCTATAGGAATCGTTTGATTGCAGTGATTGCCTCAAAAGGTTGTGCAACAAAATATTTAGTTAAGGGTACCATCATTTTTGTCCAGGCCTGTTTCATGAGTTTATTTTTAAAAATAATTCTGTTGAAACATGTTTAAAAAGCAATGTCTGACATTCATTTGTTCATTTTCATAGAATTCTTATTCATTATTACCTTTGTCAGATTCAAGTTATTTCTGTGACCATTGTGGGTTTTTCTTTCATTAACCGAGGGGTACCAACAATTTTGTTCACGTGTGTACCTTCGTCTCCTGAATGCAAATCAGAACTGGCTGTAAAAACCTTTTAAGCGTTTTAATTTTCCAGTTACTGAACATGCTGACATTTAAAACTCACATTTAAGTCTTGCACAGTTTTATTTGCTGCAGTCACCGTCCAACTGACAGACAGATGGTTACTCTGTTGCCACTCCAACATTCCTGCCAAGGAGTCTCAGCTTAGGAGTGATACAGATCGCTGCTGAGAGCAACTCTGAGCGAGGAGTCGACAGAACTTCCTATCTAAGTGAGGAGAGTTGGTTGACCCCGTTGCCAGGTGTGACGCTGTCTTCTAAGAGCTGTGATAGGTTGTTTAAAAAAAATAATCCCCCAATAAATTAATTGATCATATAATTTAGACTGCATTCAGAAATGTTTAAGTCATGATGATAAAACAGGGAAATTAAATTAATTGTCACACAGGATCAAAATGTTTGGTACCTTATTTTGTGTTCATCATTATTTTGATTTGCTTATTATGTTTACCCACCATGCTGGTCATTTTTACTACATCTATTTGATAGTAATGTGACAGACACTCGTCAGCATTTTACTGTGATCTCCTTGTATAAAGAGGTTTGATTTGGTAAAACGACCAAAATAAAATGGAGAAAATAAGTTTGAGAAAACCAAACTGAACAGAGGAGCAGAGCCTGCTGGTGGAGGAGAAGAGAGGAGTGTTGAAGGTAGAGTTGGTCCTGGGATCACGGTGGGAACCAACAGGCATTCCCAGCAGATCAATGCATTGTTCCCTCTGCTCCAACCATTTAGGCTTAGGCTGCTGACATCATCATGAACAATACAGCCAATACTTATTCACCTTATTTACATCTATGTATATAGTGTTCATATTATTGTAGTAGTGTATATTCTCTAGAGTGTATTTTTTCCAACTTTTTCCAGTTTGTTAAAATTTTTTATTGTTGAAAGCATTTTACAGTCTGTAAATATTTAAATAATTATGTACTATATTTTTTGTAATTGTGATAACTTTTAATGCATGTTTATTTATTATTATTTCTATTATTTATTTATCCTTCCTAATTTTACCTTACTAGTGGTGAATCTTTAATCTATTTTGCTGCTGACACAATTTAATTTCCCCCTTATAGAAATATATGTGCTCATTTATTCTGCTGTTTAAGGGGTGAATATCTGCACGATCGAGCCGGTAGCATTTTAATAATTCGCTGTTATTTATTGTACGGAGAATATTTCTCCTTTCCCTCTGCCTTTCCATCATCTTCTCTGCTTAAGAAACTCTTAGGCTAACTAAAGGTCCGCCTCACTACTCTTAACATTTGTTCATGTTAAGATCCTTTGTGAATCACTTTTATATTACCAAGGGAAAATTCTAAGAAAAGTCTTTTTCTTAGAATGACATTACTAGGAGCTGTTTGTAGTTTCAAGATTTTTTTGTGAATACGGGCTCTGGTCTATATAAACAAATGTTGGTTTGTCATCTGCCAACAGTACCTAATAATAGATCAAGTGCAACCTGAGCTGCATTGTTTTGATTGTGCCATGACCTGATTTTTCTCTTCTTTTGTCTCGTTAATGTTTGCTGTGTTAATCTGTTGGTTTTTGCTCTGCTGTTTTCTTTCCAACAGGTGGACTGGTGTGTTTGGCCCGCTGCTCAGACGATCAACTTCTACTTTCTGTCACCCAAATTTCGTGTTGTGTACATCAATTTTGTGACGTTAGGGTGGGACACCTACCTCTCATATCTTAAACACAGAGTGAGTGTTTTTGCAAATTCTTTTTTAAGCCTTTGCTTCATAGTAGGTGAACTTGTAATCTTTCAAAAATGATTTTGATTATTAGTAGGGGTGCACCTATTGATTGGCCCCGATTTCCTTCATTGTGCGAGATCAGTGATGGGCCAAACAAATTCCAAACAAATGGATCTTTTGTTCAGTTTAAAGTTTAAAGAAACTTTAAAGTGAAGCGAATGTGGTATGCACTACAACAATTTTTCGGCAGACCATAGATAAAACGTGAAAAGAATGTCCATTGTAGCTACACGATAACAAGCGTAAATCACACCATCAAATCCTGGGCCTCAGACAGCTTACACCTTACCAGACGAAGTAGGCCTTCATGAAACAGAACTGGAGAGCGTTTTGTGAGATAGAGTTCTCTCCGATAGGAAAGACAGCGGTGTTTTTAATATTGCAAGATTTCGTGCCTTAGAAAATATTTAACAGACTGAGGAGAATGTCTTGCCAAATATATTGCCTTCATATAAATAATTGTATCATCTGCATATGGAGGTTGATCAGAGCTGGATCCACTTTTCAATAACTGAGTCATGAGTCATTTTCTTCTTTGGCTATTTAGTTTTTGTGCTGTTTAAATTCACATTAGTTTTCTGAAACCTATTAATGTGCCACTATAAGTAGGAGTAGTTAAGTGAAAGCAATAAATATCCACCAGCAGGAGGTTGCTTGGCATTCTTTTGCTTTTTCAGGGGTCACATTTATCGAATTTATGAATCGGCTGGCTGAGCAGGGATTAGAATCATAATCAGTAGAAATAGGGTGCTGCATAAAATCTTCAGAAAATATTGTGCAAATAAATCTAATTGTACATGAGTTTATGGCATTTGCTTTATAATAAATCCCAATAATTCACCAAAAATACACAACTACCAAATAAACAATAGTTGGGGACATGGGCTCAAAACAATCTGTTTGCAAATTGGCAATGCGGGGGAATAAAGAGGGGGTACAAATGAAATCAATTTGGGGTGACTTGAACCGAAGTCCGGGGTCACTGAAGCTTATATCAGAGGTTCCCAAGTCCAGCAACTTTTAGATGCGTCCCTTCTCCAACACACCTGAATCAAATCATTAGCTGGCCTTTGCAGGACTGCATGACATGCTGATGAGGGAATTCATCCATTTGGTGCAGGTGTGTTGAAGTAGGAATGCATCTAAAAGCAGGATCGAGGACTGGATCTGGGCACCCCTGATCATTCAAATGCTTTAAATAAAAATAACTATTCAAATGAAAACTACAGTTTGCCCATCCAGCTGGATGAATGTGACAGCAGCTTGAATACAGAAGTGGGGAAGTAGCTTTGATAACATGAATTTGCAATACTTCAGATATTTTGGACACACTGTTTGATGGTCTTGTGCTGATATTGATGCATGTCCATAACTTTTCATTGTGTTGTTTTGACAGGATAAAGGGCAGCAAACTGAACTGACATCTGGCAGCACTTCTGTGGATTCACAGCAGGAGGAGGTCCCATCATCTAAACCTCTGGAGGAAAAAGCTTAGGATTTCTCATTAGCTATGATATAAATAAAATGCTAATGAAAATTTTGCTATACTCATACGTTCAGACTTTAATTCCTCCTCTTGAAGAATGCTGTAAGATGACGTTTATCTTTCTGAGGAGCTGTACATTTTTAAATTGAAGTGCAGATGCAGGGAATAATTTTAAGGTCTTTTCCAGTTTGTTTCTTTGTCTGAAATCTGTGCGCTCCCGTTGGAGCATTCAGGGACGAAAGCAGTTTCACTGCCCTCAGCCGATGCACTTTAAAGTGTGAAATTCCTGTTTCCAAATGTTGGTTGTTGAGTGGAAACCTCATAACGTCTGTTTTTTGAAGAAACTTTGTCTCGACCTTTAAGCTACTGTGGTACACCCATATTTCGATGCTGTTTGAACTGGTGTGAAACTGGTTTTATACGAATTTAACTAGTTTAACCTGTGTTAATCTTTGCCTTAATATGCAGTTCACTTCTCCACTTCATTGTGCCAAAAAACCTGTACCAACTATTTATCCCTGATGATGCATGATGGATCTATAAGATGATTATAGTTAAATCTAATATTACAAAGAACAATAGACTGTAAATATAATCTTGAATCCTGGTGAATATATAAGTCAGTTATTTAGTTTAACACTTGAAACAAAGAGAGTTTCCTCCAATTTATCAATTATGGTTTCAGCAGAATTTTAACAGTTTGAAAGGAGAAAAAAAATATTTTATTCAGTAAGTTATCTCTGTTATCTCTATGTAATGCATATTTACATTTCTTTTTTAATGTCTGTGTTCATGTAGTTTTTCTAGTTTTAATTTGTTGCCATGTCTGAAATTTAAAAGCAACGATCGCTTTTGTATGAACGTGAAGAAAATATATATTGTTGTGAACAATAACTTTATGTACTCAAACAATACATGAGACCTGTTATAAAAATTAAAAGCAGAATAAAAACATGAATGATGAAAAATCTCTTATTCTCTAAAGTTACTGTTCTGGTGAGCTCGTTTGTGTAGCTTAACGTTTCTGTCCAAAATCTACGGAAAAATTAAAAGGTTTTTTTTGTTTTCAGTTGCAATAATTCATAAACTGTAAGCTTTGTGAAAATCTGGGACACCATTCAACAAAACTTTGTTTCTCAAAGTAAAGCAGGAAAATGGTTTTAATGGATTTTTAAGTGTATTTCAGCTTTAAAAAGGGAAGATTTCAGCTGTGTGATTATTCAGGGTAAATTTATTTATAAAACTGTTAAGATACCTTAAACTCCATTAGGTTTACAGACAAATACAGGCATCTCAGTCAATTAGAAAATCTCAGAAAATGTAATTTGCTTCAGTTATTCAATTCAAATAATAAAAGGCATACGTTTTCAAGAGTTATTACACAGAGAGGGATCTGAAGCATTTATTTCTGTTGATTTTGATGATTATGGCTAATTATAGATGATTCGGCTTTTCAAAAAAAATGCAAATATTACAAAAGACCAGTAAAAGCAAAGGACATTTCATACAGAAAAAACATCTTATTGCCTAGTAGTCCTACATAGACGTCTGACCTAACAGTTGTCCAAGAGTCACCGACATCCTCTACAAGGAAGATAAGCTGCAAAAAGGTAATTGAAAAAGTCAGAAAGTTCTGTACCCAAACATATGTCCACTTCTGTAACAAAGCCATAAAATAGTATCTTATCTTGGCTAAGGAGAAAAAGAACTGGGCTGTTGCTCAGTGCTCCAAAGTCCTCCAAATAAAAAAAGTAAGTTTCAATTTTATTTCAAGTCGAGGTCCCAGAGTCTGGAGGAAGATCGAAGAGACACAGAACCCAGACTGCTTTAGGTCCAGTTTGAAGTTTCTACAGTCACTGATGGTTTGAGGTGTCTTGTCATCTGCTGGCGTTGGCCCTCATGTCCAAAGTCAAAGCAACCATCAATCAGGATATTTTAGATCACCTCATGCTTCCCTCTGCTGATATGGAGATTCTGATTTGGTTTACAAGTAGAACTAGGTACCTGCCCACACTAGCGAAGGTACCAGTACCTGCTTGAATGACCATGGTATCACTGACTGATTGGCCAGCAAACTGGCCTGACCTGAACACCGTACAGAATATGTGGGCTTTGTCAGGGGGAGGATGAGAGAAACCAGACCCAACAATGCAGATGACCTGAAGGCCGATGTGAGAGCAATCTGGGCTTAAATTATACCTCAGCAGAACCAAAGGCTGATCGCCTCTATGCACGCCTTTCGCATGTAGTAATTCATGCAAAAGGAGCCTTGAGCAAGTATTAAGTTTAGTACTGCAAATAACATAGGTATGCTTTACAGTGGGCTCACATTTGTGTATTCAAAATCCTTTTTCTCATGCAATATTTCACTTTTCCCAGAGATTGGGTTTTCATTAGCTGTAAGCCTTAATCATCAAAATAAACAAGTGAAATATACAAAAGTGTGTGTAATGAATCTATATATGACCTTTACTTCATAAAAGGAATTCCTAAAATAAGTTTAATTTTCAGTGATATTGTAATTTAATAAAGTTTGGAGCTGTATGTGTTGCAAAAAAAGTTTGAATAGTTTGAATAAATGTCTTTGTTAACTGGGCAATTTTTAATTGGAGCACCGAAACATAACTGGCACACATTTGAGTAAAAAACAGAAAACATCTTTTATGATGAACTAAACTCCAAAACTAAAACTGCTGCACATAAAATCAACAGTTCAGGAAATTAAACATGGTCCAAAACAGGTGGAATGCGTTTGGCAAACAGAACACAGGTGTGAAAGGACAGAAAAAACTGAAAACAAACCAGGAAGCAAAACCAACCTGAAACAAGAACAGAGAAAAAAAGTGAAAAACCACAACAACATCTGGAAAGTCCCTTTAATCTGTAAAAGCCTGTTCAGAAGTGAAAACTGATCTCCATGCTGTCAGCAGCAAAGCAAACCCTCTTTGTTCAAATATTTGACCGGCCCGGAGCATCTGATATGCACCAGCTCCTGTTTGGAGCACTCCTCTTCGTCAGACACTGAACACATCCTGCTGTCAAGGATGCAGCTTGTGGGTGTGTGTTTGAATGTCACTCAAATGACCGACTGCCAGACACTTCCTCCCTCAACATGCCTGCAGCGATGCACCTCACTGTCCTGCTCTACCTCCTCACAGTGACATTCTGCAGTGGTGAGTAAATGTTTCACACTTCTGTCTGTTAAATTCAAAAGTTGAATGTGCTCAGAGCTGAGCATTATTCTAAAGTCTTGTTAAAGATGCAAATTTATGCAAACAGGAAAAGGGAAGTTCTCCAAGCTTCCTTGAGGTAGCATGGTGAACGTTAAGCCTCTGTGAGCAGGAAGTCGTCGTATTCAGCTGAGGTTAAAGACTATTAACATATTTTTCTAGCATTTATCAAAGCTTGTTTTAGATTGCAACAAGTAGATTTTACTAGGTAGTCTACTAACTTAATGAAAAAGATTCACATTTAGAAAAGTAAAGATGTGGTTAGTGACAGCTGTATTTGACTTACACTACTGTCTATAGAAAGTGTTACATTGAGCCTGCCAGTAGTTGCAGTTCAGACCAAATTCATTATGGTCATTTGACATTAAATTATTATGGGACCAATGAATTAGCAAGTACACCAGTAAACATTGAAGACTCCGAGTTCATTATTTGGTTAATGAGTGAGCTTTTGAATGTGTTACGAAATCCTCATCAACAGCTTGAGTTTGTTGATTTGTTGTGAAATCTGTATTTAATCAACAACAGTCTTGCCTCCTTTGAGACAGCATCTAATCTAAAGATTTCACCACCACTCCCAGTAAGATGCCATTTTTCCCAGCCTACTTAAGCTCATACACATACAGGGGTTGGACAATGAAACTGAAACACCTGTCATTTTAGTGTGGGAGGTTTCATGGCTAAATTGGACCAGCCTGGTAGCCAGTCTTCATTGATTGCACATTGCACCAGTAAGAGCAGAGTGTGAAGGTTCAATTAGCAGGGTAAGAGCACAGTTTTGCTCAAAATATTGAAATGCACACAACATTATGGGTGACATACCAGAGTTCAAAAGAGGACAAATTGTTGGTGCACGTCTTGCTGGCGCATCTGTGACCAAGACAGCAAGTCTTTGTGATGTATCAAGAGCCACGGTATCCAGGGTAATGTCAGCAGACCACCAAGAAGGACGAACCACATCCAACAGGATTAACTGTGGACGCAAGAGGAAGCTGTCTGAAAGGGATGTTCGGGTGCTAACCCGGATTGTATCCAAAAAACATAGAACCACGGCTGCCCAAATCACGCCAGAATTAAATGTGCACCTCAACTCTCCTGTTTCCACCAGAACTGTCCGCCGGCAGCTCCACAGGGTTAATATACACGGCTGGGCTGCATAGCCAAATCTTTGGTCACTCATGCCAATGCCAAACGTCGGTTTCAATGGTGCAAGGAGCGCAAATCTTGGGCTGTGGACAATGTGAAACATGTATTGTTCTCTGATGAGTCCACCTTTACTGTTTTCCCCACATCCGGGAGAGTTACGGTGTGGAGAAGCCCCAAAGAAGCGTACCACCCAGACTGTTGCATGCCCAGAGTGAAGCATGGGGGTGGATCAGTGATGGTTTGGGCTGTCATATCATGGCATTCCCTTGGCCCAATACTTGTGCTAGATGGGCGCGTCACTGCCAAGGACTACCGAACCATTCTTGAGGACCATGTGCATCCAATGGTTCAAACATTTTATCCTGAAGGCGGTGCCGTGTATCAGGATGACAATGCACCAATACACACAGCAAGACTGGTGAAAGATTGTTTTGATGAACATGAAAGTGAAGTTGAACATCTCCCATGGCCTGCACAGTCACCAGATCTAAATATTATTGAGCCACTTTGGGGTGTTTTGGAGGAGCGAGTCAGGAAACGTTTTCCTCCACCAGTATCACGTAGTGACCTGGCCACTATCCTGCAAGAAGAATGGCTTAAAATCCCTCTGACCACTGTGCAGGACTTGTATATATCATTCCCAAGACGAACTGACGCTGTATTGGCCGCAAAAGGAGGCCCTACACCATACTAATAAATTATTGTGGTCTAAAACCAGGTGTTTCAGTTTCATTGTCCAACCCCTGTAAATAGACCCTTTCATAACCCTGTACTTAATTACTTATTAGTTAATTTCTCTCTGTAGTTATGTATTTTGATGAACAATAATAAAATGCTCAAATTAAATGTATAATTTCTTTTAAATAAGAATCTTCTTTTGTATTTCTGCACTATTATTCTGTACCCCGTTTAGAGAATTTGACTACAGTAGAAAATTAGAGTGAGACACCGGATCAAAACAGAATAACTTGGCAACCTCTGGTTACAGCTTTAGGTAATGTGCCTAAAGAAAGTCACTGAGGGACACTGAAAATGTCCCAGCCATGGAGGAAAAACAAAACTCTTTCCAGCAACTTCACACAAAAAACAAACAAAAGAAGCAAACCACACAATGCAAACAAAACATTTTCCCAAGTCCAACCTTGAGTCTAGTGCTCAGTTTAACACATTTGCACAAGATTTCTGGCTGGTCTTGGTTCTTTTTGTGTTCCTTGACTGAGTCGCAGAACCCGTCTGACTCAGACACCGGAAGGCAGTCCGAGGGCGTCATCACAAAGTGCTAATCAACCAATCACTGACGGATAACAGCCAGAAACGAAAAATAGATTCATTTATTTTGTTGACCACAATCTTCTGGAGACACCAATAATGTAAGCAGTCTTTCCTGGTAGC
Organism: Crenichthys baileyi; assembly: GCA_036173005.1. NCBI lineage: Eukaryota > Metazoa > Chordata > Actinopteri > Cyprinodontiformes > Goodeidae > Crenichthys > Crenichthys baileyi. The sequence continues at coordinate 191,746 of JAHHUM010000933.1, forward strand.
AGAAATACTATCTTCTGAATGGAGATATTTTCACATTCAAGATTTAAAACATTGTATTAAGTTGAAACTTTCAGGGGGTTGTGTGGCTCATTTAGTAGAGCAGGTTCACCACATGCAAAGGCTTGAGCTCACTGGCCTGGGTTCAACTTACAGTCTCAGTACATTTGCTTCATGTCTTCCCCTTTTCTCTCTCCTCTCTTTCCTGTCATATTACTGATCAAGAAAGGCCACTAGTGTCATAAAAATCTTGATGTATAAATTTGATATAAATTAAGAAATTTCTCATGCCAGAAAACTCCTTTTTAAACTTTAAGAATAGAAATGATACAGATACAGAATGAGATACAGAACAGCAGTTTAATATAGTTAAATCATTTGTTCCAATAGCAGTTATGTTATTTTTTTAATCAATGTTTCACAAAATGCAACATCATTCGTCCAACGTTTTGTACAGGCTGTGTAAATCTTAATTGTAGATAACCTAGAGTGATGAAGATGAAGGCACTGGGGACAATATCTTGGCTTTTGAGAATCAACCGCACTATATCATCAAACTGGCAACCTTTTAAATAAAAGACAACCACTCTACCACATGAGCGACAGTCACGTTTAGCTATAAGTACTGCTCAAAAAAAGTTTAAACTTAAAAAGTTCAACATATTTTGTCACTCATTTCAGAAAGTGAAGCTCATATACAGATTCATTACACACAGAGTGACATTTTCAAGCCTTTCCTTCTTGTAAGTTTGATGATTATGGCTTAGAGATAGTAAAAAACAAAATTCGGTGTCTGAGACAATTAGAAAAAGGTTAAAAATTGAAAACCCATGGTGTCACATCCTAATCAGCAAAAAAACTCAATAGGTGCACTAGCAACGGGGTTAACCACAGCCTTGAGTTGATTGTCAGGCAAAACACATTGAAGAATTTATCGGAGCTCCACAAGGAGTGGACTGAAGCTGGAATTAGCTCATCAAGAGCCACTATAAAACAGACGAATCCTACATACACATGGGCTATAAATATCAAATGCCTTGTGTCAAGCCACTTCTGAACCAGAGACAACTTAAGAGGAGACTTAATTGGGCTAAAGAGAAAAAGAACTGGACTGTTGCTCAGTGGCCCAAAGTCCTGTTTTCAGATAAAAGTTAAGTTTTGCATTTAATTTTCAAATCAAGGTCCCAGAGTCTGGTGGAAGAATACAGAGGCACATAATCCACATTGCTTGAGGTCCAGTGAGAGGTTTCCACAGTCAGTGATGGTTTGGGGTGCCATATCATCTGCTGGTGTTGGTCCACTGTGTTTTCTAAAGTCCACAGTCAATGCAGCCATTTACCATGACATTTTAGAGCACATACAGTATGTTTCCACCTGCTGACAAGCTTTATGGAGATGGGGATTTCATTTCCCAGCAGGACTTGGTACCTGCCCACACTGCCAAAGATACTAAAAGCTGGTTCAATGACCATGGTGTTACTGTGCTCGATTGACCAGCAAACTGGCTTGACCTGAATCCCACAGAGAATCTATTGTCAAAAGGAAGATGAGAGACACTAGACTCCACAATGCAGATGACCTGAAAGCCGCTATCAATGCAAGCTGGGCTTCCATCACACCTCAGCAGAACCACGGTCTGATTGCCTCCATGCCACAATACACTGATGCAGTAATTCATGCAAAGGACCCCCAACCAAGTAGAGTGCATAGAAGTTAACCTACTTTTTAGAAGTTTGATGTTTCTGCTTAAAATATTCTTCTTTAGTTATATTGTGTAATATTCTTATTTTCTGAGACATTGAATTCAGGGTTTTATGTTATCGGTAAGCCACAATTACCAAAATAACAAAAAATATAGACTTGAAATACTTCACTAATGAATCTATGCAATATATGAATTTCACTTTCTGAATATGAAATTAAATTATTGACGATATTCTATTTTTTGGATCTGCGCTATGCTTATTCCAGTAAGTCAGGACAGCAAATGCTGCTAGATTTTCAGTATCTGTTACAGAGTTTATCTAAAGGAAAAAAATCATCCAGCATAAAGAAGCTTTAAGCTGAGGCGCTTGGGATGTCCTCATAGTCGTCTTAAAGTCAGCAGGATGTATTTTTTGTAGGACTGAAATGCCATTTATGCTCTCAGCCCTAACATGCTAATGGTTTTTCTCAAAGTTCCTCCTGATCAGTACTGAATATTTTACTCCATTGCATTGTTTTTCTTTTGTTTCTCCTCTTGCAGGGACCACGACTTTCTCAGAAACTAAAGCTGTGACAACTACAAGTGCCTCACACACAACCCTGAGCTTATCAGCGTCGCCCACAGTGAAAACCACCACTGTTACACCCCAGTCTCAAACAGCAACAAAGGTTACAACCATAGTTGCTTCAACTTCACCACAGACATCCACAGCGGGGAAAACCGATCCCAGCAACACTCCCCTGAACACAACGATCAGCCAAACAGCCAATGTGAACAACACCCAGAAGCAGACAGTCCCATCAACGTCTCTAAATGTCAGAGCTAGTACCTTGGGAAACACAACCACTTCAGGTCAGATTACTGTACATAGTTATACTGAATTAAAGAATTGTTTTAATTTTTCAATTTTGCAATGGCTTTTTAACCAAAGCAAGTGACATTGTGAATAATTATACCTGCAAAAATCAGCCATATGACAGTTAGTGCTATCATAAATGCTTTTTCTTGTTACAGTACAGAAATAAAATAAGAAATCCAGCAATCATACAACCTCATGGATGTTGGTTTTCAACTAAATAAAGTGTTTTGCAATCTAGTATCACTCACTAAAAACATACAGTAGATCTAGATGTCTTTACCTACCTGGCCCCCAAAGCTCCAAACAAATGGGAGCTGAGGACAGCTGTGGAACATAATGCCAATCCACAGAAACCTCACCTCACCAGATCCACTGCTGTATCTAAGCCCTGACTGGTCTGAGCTCTTTTGGTTGGAAAAAACATAAGACAATCGTGCATCATTTACAAATACTGAAGTGTTCTTTCCAAACAGTTATAGGGAAATAGTTCCCAAAACTAGGATCTATACCCCACTGTAGAGCTCCACAACCTGTGTGGATTTTTTTTTTTTTATAATGCCAACATCTTAAGTGTGGCTGTAATTGATACAAGGGATACAAAAAGAATCTGTAAAGGGCAAAAGTTATGACAACACTGATTCAGTATTACCAACCAAGTGAGTTTGTTGTTATATGTAGCAAATTTGGTCTTTATAGGGGGTTATAACAGACTTTTGGTGAGAAACCAAACTTCATCTACACTCTTTATGGCAAGCCTCAGGTGCCACACGCTCCCCAATCCCAAAACAGTCAGGGGTGGCCCGGTCCTTACTCGACAGCCCCTCTCAGCTACAGTCAACTGTTCACCTCTCCACATCCAAACTACAAATCAATTCTGCTGCTGGAAAGCTAAAACCTACATCTCGTTTAAAAAAACTAAACTAAAATTTAAGAGACTATCCAATAATGTATTTGAAGGTCATTTTTGTCGGTCCCAGGCCAGGATAAAGGAGGAGGGAAGAAGGGTTGGAATTATAACAAAAAAGACAGTTTCTTTTTTAGTTTTAAGCATATTTTGTGTGCTATTATATATTTGTCTTTCTAGCAATGCCATTGCTTTCTCCTACTGCATCTATCATAATGACTTCCTCATAGCCAATCACGCAGTTTAGGGAAGAACTTTAATGAGTGACTTTTAGCAACAATTTGACCACCGAGTAGCACATGTCTTTCTGAAAGTTGGCAACAGTTTGCTGGTTGAAGCAGATGGAGTTGCCCCTTTCTTCCTAAACACTTGACATCCATTATTGTCTATTTTAACTAGGCCAATTTATATCAATTTTTAGCCCAGGAAAAACATATGTTGAAAGTCAGGCTTGGTTGGCCCAAAACATTTCTTTAACACTTTTAGGCATCAATAGAATTCTTCTCACTTTTTACTTTATAATTACACGTTGATGTTGTTTAGACCAAAGCCAATGTTTTTTTCCATGTTTTAAAGCAAACCCTATTTAGCTATCTTGTTTGTAATTTTTTTGACTCAACCAGTAAAACTTTTGCACAGAAGCAGACAAGTTCAGAAACTACTGATTTAGTTTGTCCTCTTAATTATCACATAATTTGTGAAGTAACAGCTTTTCTTTTTGTTTGATGACCCTCAGCTCTTTCAAACAACAAGGGAGATTACAATTTGGCAGCAAATCCTGGCCTTGTGGCCGTCATCTGCATCTTTTGTATTGTCCTCAGCCTCTTGCTAGTGGTTATGGCTGTGAAATGTATCAGATCATCGAAGTCTGACTTTGAGAGGCTAGAAGACGTGCCCATGGTGAGTAAGAAAGCCCACACCTTGATAAAAGCTGTAAAACAGATTATAACCTATATTTGCTTGAGTATTACCCAGCCAGCTGACGTAAGGGGGAAAAAAGAGATCAAGTTTCTGATCTATGAGTTTTCCTCAATTGTAAGCATTTTCAACTTCAGCGATCGTGTTTCACTCTTTTGTTTTCCCCTCAGCAGTGAGTTCAATAATTTGCTGCACAAACAGGAAGTCTAAGAGAAATGTCTGCGTGTGAAAATGTCTCATAGTGGTTTATGTGTGGTGAACTCCTGATAAATATACTCTGCAATTTAGGTATTTAGGTATACAGACTCTGCTAGCATTCTGGAGCCCTCACATATTATTACAGATGCAGGATAAAGCAGGGTGTTTTTTTTTTATCCATGATGATGCTCATTCTCTATAGCCCAGTGAACTACCACATTGATGCAGTAACCTAAAAATAGGGCTGAATAATTACATTTATATCAGACATACTACAACTGAAAATGCTTAGTATTAAATTACACTGAGATACCAACCAGAATAAATTAACTCTACCAATTCTTTCAAAATGAGTGGCAGCCAGAGTTATCCCAGAATGCATGTGTTCGAGAGGCAACCAGCTAAGGGACATTTACCAAATATTACTGCGGGTTGTATGTACATATTTGAACCTGTTTGTAAAGTAATGACCATGTGTGGATTAAATTTCTTTCTAAAGTTAAAGAAAAGTTCCATTAAATGATTTCATAGCTCAAAATCTGAAAGTAATGCCCATTTTAAGTATGTAAACTTCTGACTGGCATTGTACATGGAAAAACTTTAGTTCATATCAATTCAACAATATAGCCAATGCAAGTTGACAAGTAAAGAGATGGATTTGATTAATTCAAGTAAAGAGATGGATTTGATTAATTCATTTAGAGGTCAGCAGCTGTTTTCACTCAGGCGTCAGTCTCTTATGATGTCAAAACATGCCACAGCAGGGAGCTCTCATGGTAAAGACAGCTTGTTACCAGATATCTATCCTAAACAGCATGTTGCATCACTGCGGTGTAAAAAGCTTGTGTTCTTTAAACTTCTTTCATGTCGTCTCTCCAGGGCAAAGTGAACGAAGCCTCTCCGTTCGCTCAGTACTCAAAATGAAACATTACTCTTCACCGGACGGCAAAGGAGCAGAGGACTCTGTTTCTGGGCTGTAAAGCCACATTAATATTCTAACACCAGTCAGAAGGGCCTCCAAGTTTAAACATGTAATTGTTTATTGCACTTTTGTAAATGTTAATGAGACATTCCTGGATCAACTTTGACCTGATTACGTGGCTGCTGGTAATTAAATTGATTCAAATGGTGATTCATAATCAAATAACTCTTGCTTCTTTCTTTGGAGAAGACAATTAGCCTTAAAGGTAAAAAGGTTAAAACAGTGAAATTTTTCCTAAATGCACAAAAACCTTTAGGAATGACTGCAAATGTGTCAGCTCAATAATTTGAATATCAACAGCATTTTGTCTCGTTAGAACCAGAAACGTTAATGTATTTTACTAGGATTATATCTGATAGATCAACAGAAAGTAGCACCTACCTTGGAAGTGGTAAAACTTTTTGTTATGATAATCTAAAGAGAGTAGTCTGTCTTAAGCATAAACTTTTTTGTGGCCTCTTAACAGGTTTTATCCTAGGATTTCCCTATATTTAGCTCCATCATTGGTTACATCAACTCTTACCAGCTGCCCTGTCTGAATAAAAACATTCCCACAGCATGATGCAGCCACCATAATGCATCACTATCGCATAGTGTCTTCAGAATGCTGTGCAGTGTTATCCTCTGCACACACATAGCACATTAGGCTAAAAAACAATGTTCAATCTGTTCATGACATCTTCTTTCACCTGAGCTGTGGCTCTCTGCAGCTCCTCCAGAGTTACAAAGGGCTTTTTCACTAGGTCTCTTCACACAGGTGGTGAGTTTAGGTTGTGGGCCTTGTCTTGGTAGGAATCCAGTTGTGCCACGCTCTTTCCATTTTAAAATGGTGAACTGAACAGAAATGTTCAAAGCTTCGAATATTGTTTTATAACATAACTTAAAGTTCTTCACAACTGCATCCTTGACCTGTCTGCTGTGTTCGTTGATCTTCATGATGCTGTTCCTTCTCTGATGTTCTCTAAAAAACCTCTGAGCCCTTCAGAGAACAGTTGCATTTATGTTGAGATTAATCACACACAGGTGGAACCTATTTGCTAATTAGGGGACTTCAGTTGGTTACAAGGGATTTTTTAGGGGTATCAGAGTAAATATGGCAGAATACGAATGCATGCCAAACTTTTTAAGTTTAAGTTTGTACAAAACTCAGAAAATCTTGAACTTCTTTCCATCCACATCAGTTATGTGCTACTTTGTGTCTATCACATAAAATTCCAATAAAAAATGCTGAAGTTTGTAGTTGTAATGTGACAAAAAGTAAAAAGTTCAAGAGGTAGAAATTAGTTTGCAAGGACTTGTGTATACTTGTATGAATAGTGCATTCTGTAATGTAACTTTTTTGTGGTCCATACAGATCAAGACCTGTTCTTTCAGGCAATAAAAAATCATTTTTTTTAATCTACACAGAGTAGTACTAACAGCAAAATCTATGATGTGATGCATGAGCAAACATGTTTTTGGAAGATTAGTATCTTATTATACCCCGGTCAAGAATATAATTTATAGCTACTGCCTTTTCCAAATAACCAACAAAAGAAAATTCAAAAGAAAACCTCTAAAGGCTTTTTGTGACTGCAATAATGTCTTTGCTTTTAAACTCAGGTGACTTCTGTTTTTATTATACACCTCAAAATAAATCTCTTTAATCTCTCTGTTGACATTTTTCACTGGTGTATGCAGTATTGTATGGTAATGACTTAGTGATTATTGAATTAAAAAAATATTTTGCAGCATCTGTCAATCAGGGGTTTCAATAAATCAGCTCTGTAAAATATGTGTGATCTTTGAATTATCCCTGTGAATTTTTCATCGCATAAATGTAAAGTGGCTAGTTTGGATATTTTCAACATGATAAAGTGTTTTACTTGAATTTACATTGTATTTATTTTTTAATATTTCTTTTGCTGCCTGAGGTAAGTAGGTATGCAAACATTCCTGTTATTACCAGAGGAGCCACCCAACGAACCTGCAGTCTGTTGTTTTACCCCTACAGAACCCACCCACATGTTAACATATCAAGTTTCCCTACATAGATGGAAAACTCTGGGACTAGAGATAAAGCTTACTGTCTGCCGGGCTCCATGGTTCGGATTACCCAAAGAGGTCAGAACAAGGGAAGTAATTGGCCACTGTGGTCACACAGGTTCAGCTTATAAGGATGCAGTTTTGTTCATCACTGAGGTAATTAAAGACATGGGGGACAGGTTGTGCAGCCTGATACAGTGGGCCCGGATGGTGGGCTTTACATCTTTAAAACGTCTGGAGAAGATCTGAATAGTGATCTCAGAGCAGATAGCAAGCTACTCTATCATTATGGTTAGCATGATATCAGATGAAGCCTGAATTGGAGCCATTCTCTGTCACAGACTGACTAATTTCCTCTTGTTAATCTTGACTGGAAAACAATATCAGAATACCACTGAGTAAAGTATGCATTTTATAAATTATGTTTTATTTGCAAACTATTCAAACTCGCCAAGTTCTATTTAGATTAAAACTAACACTGTTCTTTAGTTTCACTAAAAGAACATGATACTGACAGTCAAACATGGCGGTGGAAATGTGGTGGTTTGGGGTTGCTTTGCTGTTTCAGGTGCTAGTTAACTTGAAGTAACAGATGGAACCATGAATTCTGTTCTCTAGCAGAAAATCCCAACAGGCCATCATTTTTGTGATCCTAAGCTCAACTTTACTTTGGGTAAACACTTGATTGCAGCTGTTGCCACCAACCAATTATTTGATTTAGGGGCCAATGCATCAGAGCTTTTTTTCTTTTACTAAATGAAATCTTAAATAGAAAACTGCATTTTATATTACTTCAGGTTACCTTAGTCCAAAACCACAACAGCCTGACACCTCCTCCCCATGCTGGTCTTTAGCTTGGTTACAAACTTCTATGGGAAGGCATCCTATTCTTCAACCAGCATTTATAGAAGTCAGCCAATGTGCAAGAACATCACTCTCAAGCTGGCTGAGGTCAGGACTGCATGTAGACCATCCTGTCCTCTGCACTATTTGGAGGTAGTCTCTGTGTGTTGACCTCCTGAATGATAAAGTTCAGCTCTGCAGCTCAATTTACAAAAGCATTTTCTTCTTGTGGTCTGCTTGTGGTGAAACAGCCTTTCACACAAGTCTTTAAAGCTGTGGTTTTCTCTGTTGCTTATGCACTGTAGCTGTAAAAAGCTAAGCATTGTTTTTTTATTAGCTGTAAGCTCATCTTAGTAAAAGAAATAAACACTTAAAATGCCGTTATAGTATTTGTAGATTACAACTCATGATCAGTTATAAAGTGTATGTATACAGTCATATTCAATAAGTTAGAATATTATTTAAAGTTAATTTATTTCAGTAACTCAGTTCAATAAGTGAAAGAAATTATTTCACACAGACTGGTTTTTTAAGCCATTATTTCTGCAAATTATGATGATTTTCCACTAACAGCTAAAAAAAAACACAATATTTAATATTAGAATACATCAGAATAATAATAAAACACTAAATATTTTACATAGAAATGTGGGCATAATGAAAAGTATTTTTTTTTACCTGCTTAAAGGTTGTTAGTTTTTCAAAAGGTATTTTTAATCTAACGAGCCTCACCGGAACACATCTAATAAATTAATGAGTAAACGTATCGTTCCAGGGGGGCGACGTAACAATGAGCAGAGAAAGAGCCGCAGAGCAGACCTCGTGCTCGGCGTAGTAAAATTGTTTACGTGCCACAGCTTACACTTCTTGTCATGTGACCGAATGTCCGACGTCACCGTGACGACACCGGGCACGCAGCCCGGGTGGCGAGTTGCAGAGTTTGAAGTCTAAAGTTACCAACTTTTAACTGCAGCAATAAAATGGGAAACGGCGATAAGTGCGGCAGTGTTACCTGACAGTCACCACCCTCAGAGAGACCCATTCCTCCAGCAGAGAAGACGGTCCTGCCGCTGCGGTGAGTGAAAATCTGCTCGATGAAATTTTTCTCCAGACCTTAAGAACGGTGATGTGAAGGAAGATGCGCTCCGATGGCAAGCTCCGCTTCTTCTCTGGCCCCGCTTTATTCAGCGCAAATATAAAAATACAACATCGTGTTTAGAGTTGCCTGGTTTCACTCACTGTGTCGTATAATAACGTCATACAGAAGTTCGTTTTAGAAGTTTTCTTTTCTGTCATGTGTCAGCAAGCTGCGGTTCTTTGAGTTTTTACTTAGAAAATAAAAAAAATGCCGAAGAACCACCATACGAACAGATTAATAAACAGCTCAGTGAGACTTTAACTCTTTCAGTTTGTTTTGGTATGTCTTAAGAAAGGAGAGACTACTCCTATCCATTGGCAAGCATGACTGATTAAAACATTTCCTGTAATAATTTGATTTCAGTTCAGTTTATTTAAACAGACTCTAATTCATAACAATACATATAAATCAAATCAATTCAATGCTAATGATATGGACCTATTCAAATTCAGTTAAATTCATTCCAGCTTGATCCTATCTATAATTATTATTTTGACAGGTAACATCAGGTTTTCTGTGTCATAATTGATATATTAGGCTTTTGGAGTCATACAATTATCATAACATAAAAGATAATGCATTTAAAAATGTTATATTGAATATTTAAAATGCATTTTTTAAGCATATTTATAAGATATGACAGGTACTAACTTTGTTAAAAAGGCGGAGAAGTACTCATATCAAAAATACATTTGGGGTTATAAAGATACATTTGGTGTTATAGGATTAAGTTTGCAGCAATTCCTCCTCCCTAGTAAGCATGCGGCAACAGTGGCGGCAACAGTGGACGCTTTGAGTGGTCTGTATGACTGGAAAAGCGCTATATAAGTTCAGTCCATTTACCATTTACAGATCTATCAATCATGTTATTTACTTTGCAGCAATCCCTCATCCTAAGCAAGCAATTTAGCATTTTATTTCTATGCAGAAGTTGAATTTTGAAGTTTTAAATGGGACACATTTAGATAAAGGTCCTTAGATGTCAGGATTCAAAGTGGGAAAATTGGAGGTTCTTCCCCATGGGCGGTTCTAGACAGGGCCAACAGGGGCCAGTGCCCCTGTAAAACTGGTCCTGGCCCCTGTTTTGGCCCCTGTACTGAAGACATAATACTAAATCAGTTTCTTATGATGATATGCGCTGGCACAGAAACTGTAACAGATTGGTCCCTTGAACCAATTAAATTTTTTACCTTTACAGTTTTACTTTAACAATGAATTAAAAATAAAGGTATTGCACTTTGAGCTTCAGGCATGTTGAGATAGGATCACAGTTTTCATCTGCTAGATCAGGGGTCTGCAACCTGCAGCTCCAGAGCCTCAAGTGGCTCTTTGGCTCACTGGCTCACTTAATATATTAAATGATGAAAAATTGCCCTATTTTTTTTTGTTTCGTTCTTTTGTTCTGTGCCCCCTTGAAAAACACTGGCATCTCCCTGCCCCCCCCCCTGGTAAATTTGGCCTAGAACCGCCACTGTTCTCCCCTAACCTCAACCTAAAAAATTAAATGTAAAACAAACTTCTTACAAAGTGTATCTGTGTAAAACAATCAAACACAACAACCTCCTTTAGTGAACATGTTGCTGCTGTGTATGATGACACAAAACGCAGTGAAATACGCGATTATTAGCTTGCATTGCCAACATTGGGAAATAATAAGCACTGCCTTTGTTATCATTCCCATTAATGACATTCTCAGAACCAAGTTCCAACACAAAATGTAAACAGAACACAGCACAAGTCGTCACAAGCACTTTTTATTCTGCGGTCGCCGTCATTCAACTCAGTTTGTTCTGGAAGCTCCTAAAAAGATCTCCACTGCAATTCTATTTTAAGAACGTTTATGATAACCCAAAGTTGAATATGTTTCAAGAACTCATGTTTTTGGCTATTAGCGCTTCATCATAGTTAATTTGTCAGTACACATTGCAATTGTAATATAAGTTTAATAACCTGTTAGATGTTTATAGACAAAGACTGGTGCAGACCTCAGCAGTCTCTGCAGACAGTTGCATTGTTTCCCTGTTGCTTGCTGCAGTGATCTCTGTTGGACTCATTGGATTCTGAGTAAACCAACATGGAATGTGTATTCCCAAAATATTTACCCATCCTCCTTTCCTCCCTTTATCTCCTTCCTTCCTCCATATCTGCTTCCTTCAGTCAGTCTCCTTGACCCCCGGCAGAGACAAAGAACATCTTCTCTGTTTGACTAAGACAAACGTTCAGCCTTTCCTTTCTGCTTTGTTCAAAGAAACAGAGAAGCGAGAGCTTCAGTGTTATCTTTTTTAAAATCGTCAGTTGCATTATTTATCTGCTTATGTTCCTTCCTCAATTTCTCATAATTGCCAAAAATTATGCAAGAACAAAGAAATTAGTAAATTATTCATTTTTTTTCTGTTTGCTTGTGTGTTTGGTTAGTTTGTAGTGTGGATATAAGCTCTAGTCTGCTGTTTGATGAGTTTTTTATGTACTAATTCTGAAAATATGTTAGTGGTAAAGAACCAACTGTTTCATTTTGTGTTGCTATGCTTTTGAATTTACCTGTGAGAATTTCTGAGTCCAGCCTCCATCCATCATCAATAGGAGTTAAAGAGGCTTTCTATTGTGAACCAAGAGATTTTCCTCTACATTCACAGAGAGCGGTGATGTAACTTTGCAAACGGCCTAAAGCAGTTTCCTCTGTCAGACCTGTTTTTGTGCCGTGGGAAACTTTAAAAATCCCTTAGTGTCATCAGTTTGATAAACGTAAACAGGGATGACTGTCTCAGCATTCCTTGGCACCTCCACTCGATGGCGCTCTGCTCCAGCTCTGAGCCGGATTCCCCTTCCGCTCAGTTCAATTGTCAGCATCTGCGGTCTGTTTGAGATGCAAAGGTTTGCAGAGGCATGCCTCTATTTGCCTTTTGTATAAAATGCATGACTCACTGATATGTCAGGAAAAAGGGCATTTGTCTTGTCAGTTTCACTGAATTTCCAGATGAGAACATGACTAAGCTTTGATTAAAAGAAGAAAGATCTTTTATTGTGAGGTTGCCAGAGGAAACAGATTTATCAGTAACATCTTTTTGGGTGATTACAGCTCTGACGTTTACTTGAGGTTGTTTTTTATCTTCAGCTACAGGATTTTTAGTGTGCATTTGTATAGACTTGTAATTTTTGTGATATGTGATCATAAATCTTCTTACATGGTGATTTTGTGGGAATGACGATAAAAAGCTTTACTGTTACCTGTAGTTTAACACCTTACTTTGGTCAGTCCAAAAATCATTTCATGAGATCTTTGTACATATGTGAAAGAATATCAACATACTCTACTTCTTAGCAATTAGACAAACTATGAGATATTTACATTATACTGATGCAGGTAGCCTTTTAGATTATTTAACAAGTCATAACCACATATTTCCATAATGAAAGCCAGACCCTGGACCCCCCACGGCCAGTTTTATGTTTCATACTTTGCTCTAACCCCCAGCTGCTCCCGCCTAAGCTGTAAGCCATATCTATATTAACTGTAATGATTCATAGAGGCTTACGTGAATGGTCATTGTGGATATAAGGAGTAGTCTGTCACATTTTTTTTCTGTGCTGTATTTCTGGTTCAGTGGAGCTTTCAGACGTTGCACAGACTGTGCGGGTCTTATCAGCATAGATTTTTAACAAGTACACCAGCTATCTGCTGTGCGTCACCGTAAGGATGGCATGAAAAGACGCCTTGAGATTTCACCCCATACGTGTTCCTGATTGGATAATCTAGCAGGGGCGCCACACCTCTGAGAGGTTAATTATTACAGACTTAGATGTGCCATGTGGAGGGTTTACCCTACACCACATGTGAATGAATTCGTTATGAGACAGGCAAAATGCAGCAACACACTGTTAGAAAATGTGCACCTTAACAAAGAAGCACGCTTTAATATGAATGAACTGACTCAAACAACTAGAAAATATGAATTAGTTTATGTATTCTTGTCAAACTAAAGCACAAAGTTATCCAGCTGCAGTTTTAATTTTCACAGATAAAACAGCTTCAGTTTGAGGGCAGAAGCAGTAAGCAGAGACAGGAAAGGCACGACCAAAGTGGTAATTAGTAAACGTTTCAGTTTGGCACCAAATAGAAAGTTATTTTTTAAGACTCCCCTGTTAAATGTTGGTGTCCAAAAATGTTCTGGATCAGGGCATCCCTGTTAAAATACCACTGTCTCTGACATGCATGTTGATGTTACAAGCATTCCTTGAACTCTATAGTAACACACTCTTCGAGTATATCTTTCCAGCTCATTATATGCTAGACAGATTGAGCAGAATTGGATATGGGGAGCTCCTGTGGGATTTTTAAAGGATCTACTTAAAACAGGCCTACTAGAAGACCCCCTAATGGGTCCACTTCCTGTATTTTGAGAGGTTTAAATTCATTCCTTGTTGGAAGCAGGCTGTGTGATCTTCAGAGGTGGATGGATATGCACAAGATAGGTTAACCAGCTGCGGCCTTTTGGATGAGAGGTGAAACGTCTTCAAGTAACAAGAGAAGTCCAGTTGTCTTCTACTTAAGCAATTAGGATTGTTGTGTCCTTGATGTCTGAGAATACACTAAGGCTTTGGTAAACCAGGTTCTGCTGGAGGTTTCTTCCTGTTAAATTGGAGTTTTCCTTTCCACTATCGATACATATATGCTCAGTATGAGCCATCGACTGTCCACTGTTGCAACATGCTCGTCCAGGAGGAGGGATTGCTGTAAAGTCAGTGACTCGATGCAATTGCCTGGGTTTTCTTGGAAGCTCCAATGGTGGTCGTTGCTAACCAGGTCCTGGACCAAGTCAGTACAGAGATCATGCAGCCCTCTGCAAGTATCTGTACTTAGGCCCTACACAAATTGGACACATGACACTCTGCCCCCTTTGATGCTGCATTAATGTTGGGTTTACTTGGAAAAAAATGTGTAAGAACAAACTGAACTTGACTGAATAGGATTGAATTCTGCATATATGTAACTGGCTTGGAATCTGTCTGTATGATTGTAGAACTGATTCTATGTTTCTCCACATTAATTAATTTATTTTTTGTAAAGTTTCTTGAATTAAATTGAACTGAACTGAACTGTTGGCCTGCCTAATGTATGTACCTTAATTAGAGGATCATTCGGATCTGGGGGCTTATAGGTTTTGCTCTTTGGTTGACCCAACCCAGACAATACCAAACTGCAGAACCCACAGCTTTAACACAGAGCCAGCGTCCTCATACAAAAAACTGTAAAGCAGTCACTATTACAGTAAGTAGTGATACCTGATGAGTGAAAAAGTTCTTAATAATTAAGTTGTGAGAGACATTTTTGTCTTTTAGTGGAACACACCTGAGAAGTCTTCCCTCATTGGAGCCACAGCAAATGTGAGCTCTCATCTAAGAAAAGTCAGGCTTTCATTATTTCGAGAAGTGATACCCTAAGAAACAACCGGAGCAGAATGTCAAAGTGCACTCTCACTGCTGTGGCTGGCACGGCCAGAAAGCATCTTTAAGCTGCAAAGAGCTCTCACGAAAACCTCCTGCAGGCTGCAGTGGAGCATTTCAGGGGGCTAAAAAGTTTTCAGGACACTGAAATGTCTCTTTTCTTCTTTGAGTGCAGAAGAAAAACAGCATTATATCAAGCTTCAAAAAGTTGTGAAGTAGAAGTGACATGAATCTAACATTTCAAAGAAAAGCCCTTTGCTCTGCAGATAATCAGACAACAGTTCTGCGAAATTGAATGAATCTCTTTTTCCATTCTATAGTTAAGTTTAGGACTGCTGAACAAAATAAGGTTTTCTTTAAGCTTTTTGAGCATAAAACTAAACTTAACTGGTTTAACAAAATCTGAAGCTCAATTAAGACTGTTTGATTCTGTGTTCATTATCAGCTAAAGGTTTATTTAATAATTGTACATGCTTTGAGTTTAGGTCTGAGTTCTTGCTCACAATAAATGTCAAACATGTTCTCGGAAAACAAAAAGTATTTCCGAACCAGGGATGCTGAATAATCACTTCTTAAAATAGATGTGTTTACCTCACTTGCGGAGTATTCACATCTGCCACGTTTGGTCCGCTTTAAATGGACCAGAGTTCATTTCCCCCTTGGTCCTAAAGGGAACCCTGGTCCAGACCAAACAACTGGGCTGAGATCCACTTTTTGAGGTGCTCTTATTCCCCTTCCAAACGGACTCAGGTGCGTTTCACTTCTGGTGTGAATACGAACCGGCCTCGGTCCAACCCAACGACAGGATACATACGCCTTTTTGGACCTAACTAGCATCGTGCATCATGTGAAAAATTAGCCCTGCAGTGTCTCTAACTCTACTACTGCATGGATGCTACAGACAGATCTGGAGCAACAACACTGTGCCTCCTTGACACTTGGGCAGATTCACACAAAACGCAACTACTAGAAAAACCGCAAAAGAATGGGGTCGTGTTCAGCATTTTCAGCGAGAAAGGAGAGGGGGTCTCCCGAACAATGCCACATTAAAATGAAAAAACTTCGCACAGTTATCTAAAGAAATGAGACACCTTAAACAAAAGTTTTCCTCCATTTTCCGGTCTGTGCTCTGTCCCACCCCAGTCATTTTGGCATGGCTTTGTTTACAAGGTATAGTCTACTTGCAAGAAGTACACTGTGAAAGTGAACCGCACCAAAGGAAGAAAATAAAGTCGGCTTTTGGTCCGAATAAAAGGACTTAGGACTTCCTGGTGTGAATACACCGCTATTAAGAACTTCCATCCTGAGTGTTGTTGATACTGGGTGCTGTTATTGCTAACATGTTGTGCGTTTATCTGGAAAAAAGATCGGATCCGGCCTGTCAGGGCTGGTCAAATCAGACAATTCTTACCAACATCTAAATTCTTGGTGCATCTCTATTGTCAGCAACGAATGCGTTATCATCTTATGATATATTGACTACAGTGTATATGTGTAAAGTGGCCAGTGGAACTAGGATTTAAATTAAAATTTGTGTTAAACAACAGAAAAATAATGGTTATTGATTACAAAAGTGATAAAAGCATGTGAATATCTGATTCAATAAGTGACAGTTTCTGGGACTTATGATAGGGAAACCTTTTACAGTCAAATGGTTGTTTAAACAAAAATCAGACTCAGAAGCAGATTCAATTAGCCTTTATGACCTAACAGATAGTTCCATATTTCATGATGTTCTTTGACTCCAGCTGAGACAGATCAAACTGTTTTATAGGTAAATCTGCAGCTCAGAGCTCCACATTCTGTCTCTCTGAACTACCGCAGCTTGTTACAAACAGGAAGAAAGTCAGAGCTGAACGTAATGACGAAAGCCTGATTCAGTTAGAGGAACACATAATCCCATTCAAAGAATTTGAGAAGCTGAGGGTTTATTTCTAGGAAATTCGGTGCAGTTTTTCTTTTGATTAGATAATTGATATTTTTTGGAGAATAGTTTTATAGTTCCTCTGATAAAACTGAAAGTTTGGATTACAAACTTGTGGTGTCATCTCTAAAGGTACTAGACTAGGTTCTAGGTACAAGCCCTGATTGGCAGAGTTACTGGAAGTTTAAGGTTATGCTTTCCTGGAGCTTGACTTACTGTATTTATCTGCACCATTACAAAGCATGATTTTGAAGGTTTCATGTTTGAACAACAGATTTATGAGTCTTTGCTATGTGTTTTTAATTATGCGGTGCTCCAACTCTATAAAGGGATGTAAAAACATGTAACGCCTACAACCCCTTTGCAAATGATTGTTTTGTTTATTTGATGACGACAGAAGGTGGAGGGTCAAGTGTCAACGATGGATGATGAAACTATTCAGGCTCTGTTTTTTATAATACTTTACAGTTTCTTTCATAGTAGAAAGAAAATAAAACCTAATTTGAAAAGCTTTTAACTGGATACTGTGAAGTGGTGTTTCATTGCTTTTGGACAGAGCTGTACAAAAACTAGAATATATAATACAGTATTACTTTATGAGAATAAATTGTAGCTCTTCAAAACGACAGACATCTGGGCTTCCATCCTCATTTGCTGTTCCTCTATTCGGTAGTTTTATTATTTATTCTGCAGTCCCAATGACACTCTGGTACATTTGACGCTGACTATTCCCTATGTTTGCTAAAAGGAATAAAAACTGTTTAAGCTGTTTTGGCCTTGAATGAACTGGTTTAATGTAACGCCATATTTGACTAAATATCCTGCAAACAGAACTGAGATCTTAAAAGAAACGGTTGAAACATATACAATGCATGTCCAGAAAATGTATTTGGCTCTAGGTGAAATCAGCAGCAGCTATAAAATGAACCTTGAAATGCTTGTCAATACATACCTTCTTTTCTTTTTTTCAATAAATACATCAGTACCATAATTACCTTCCATGGTATCAATGTAGCTACTGTTATAGTGGTGTTATTGGTGATCTTATTGGTGTCTATTCTAAATCCTCAATTTTGTATAGCATCAATGAGGACGAGGTTGCACCAGTTGACTTCGTGTGCACTTTATTCCTTGTGTGCAAAATATTGTTGATCTAAGGAGTAGGATACATATTTTTCTTTCCATGTAGGAACCCTGTGGCTCTCATATCATTTGGAAAAAGATTTTTTTACTGATTGACAGTCTTTATTGTCCTCCATGCTCAACACACCCCTTGTAAATATGTTCAAAAGCCTTAAAATAAACAAATCTTTAAGTGCAGTAGCATAATTTTGCACTAAACTAGTGCAATAATCTAACCTTTATTTGTGTGTATTTATTCATGTAGAAAATGTCACATGTTGGTCACACCTCTGCTCTTAAAACTGTACAGTCCCTGTTTTTGCCAGTTGGTCAGCACTAAGTTTTAGAGAGAGGGATCTTTGACCGTTCCTCTTGGCACAATCTCCTGGGTCCTAATTAATGTTCTCTTCTCTTTAGCTTATCTCATCAGTTTCTGTAGGATTTAGATCTGGGACCTGTAAAGGTCAGGAAATAGGGTTGATTTGGTGTCTGCTGGACCATTTCTGCCCATATGTTATGGTTCTTTAGGAAGACCCAATAGTGACCCATTTTTAATTTCCTGTAAGGGTTAACCAGATTCATTTAAAAAATCTCCTGGACTTTAAGGAGTTTATGCTCTCTAACAAAGTTCCCATTTTGGAAGAGAAGCAGTTCCACATCATCACAGATCCTATGCTGTACTTAACTCTGTGTATAATGTGTTTTACAGCAGTGTTTCTTAACCATGGTCTCCTGGGCCCACAGTCCTTCATGTTTTAGATGTGTCTCTGCTCAAGCACACCTGATTACCGTGATTGCATTATTCCTCAGCGTGCCCTCATGTGCCGCCGAAACCTGTTAATCACCCATTTATTTAGGTCAGGTGTGTGGCAACAGGGAAACACGTAAAACTCGTAGAACAGTAGGCCCTGAGGACCAGGATCAAGAAACCCTTCTTTATTGTACATTCATCATTTGTTATACGCCTGAACCTCCTGTTTTTTTAATCCCATGTGACCAAATCACATGGTTCCAAGTAAAGACCCAGAGGAGTTTAGCAAACTCCACATGTTTAGATTTGTAAGTGAAGGAAAGAGAGGCCTTTTTTCTGACACGAAACCACTGCTTGGGATGTAGATTGCATATAATGGTTTCTCCGGCGTTTTGCTGCAGTCCTTTACAATCCAAAGATCCATTTTTACCCTCAGTCCAGCTAAATAAAACACATTTAGAGCCGCATATTTTACTCAACCTTTTACATAAAGACAACTTACAATTTTTTATAGATTACTATCAAAAATGTGTTGCCATTTTTAAAAACCCACCATTTTATTTCTGTCTCTAGGCTTTGAAATAAATTAAAACCTAAAGGTTTTACATAAAGAGGATGAACACATTTCCTTCTATGGGATGTTAATATTTGAGGAAAAGGGTTTCCATAGTTTCCAACCTAATAACAAAAAAATAGATCTCTAAAAATATTACTGGTTCTTTTAGTCATTCTGTTCAATACTTTAATGGAATTATTCCATGAAAACTGATACAACCTACATTGTATTTGTAGGTTGTAGGTTGTATTTTATTTGATCTATATTTAAAAACGTTACTTGGTTCTTTATCATTTCCAGCCAAAGTTCTTAAGAGCCGTTGTAAATTTTACAAAGAACCACTTGCAGCTCTGCTCCCTGCCCCCTGCCCCAGGGAAACAGAAAGTCATGAATTATTGATTAGAAGTTGCTATAAACTCTAATCAGATTTAAAAGTAAAGTAGAAAATGTCTCAGATTTATTTTTAGGGATACTGATATATGAGGCACTTTGTTTTAGTGGGATTTCCCCCACTAAAATGAAAAAAATGAAAAATCTGCAATCATCTCCTTTGTTTTAGTCACGTTCAAAATGAGATGATGGTTTCCACACCATGCCACAAAGTGGTCCACCACCTTCCTGTACTCATCTTCTTGTCTATCGCTGATCCACCCCACAACTGCAGAATCATCTGAGTATTTCTGTAGATGACAGGAGTCTGTCTTGTACTGGAAGTCTGATATGTGCAGAGCGAAAAGGAATGGTGAGAGTACAGTTCCCTGTGGTGCTCCTGTGCTGCTGACCACCTGGTTAGACACACAACCCTTCAGTCTCACAAACTGTGGTCTGTTTGTCAGGTAGTCTTTGATCCAGGAGATTGTTGAGGCCTCCACCTGAGTCTTCTAGAGTTTCTGATAAAGCAAATCAGGTTGGATTGTGTTAAATGCACTGGAGAAATCAAAGAACATGATCCTCACAGTGCTGCTGGCTTTGTCCAGATGACAGTGGGTTTGTTGAAGCAGGTGTATGATGGCATCTTCAACTCCACAGTGATAAGCAAACTGAAGGGAGTCCTGATAGTTTATTGTTTGCTTACTCAGGTGGGCCAACAGGAGCCTCTCTAGGACCTTCATGATGTGGGATGTCAGGGCAACAGGTCTATAGTCATTGAGGACCAATGGGTGAGTTTTCTTTGGTACTGGAACAAGACAGGAGGTCTTCCACAACACTGGAACCTTCTTCTGGGCCAGGCTAAGGTTGAAGAGGTGCTGCAGAATCCCACAGAGCTGCTCTGCACAGGCCTTCAAGACTCCAGGGCTGACACCACCTGGACCTGCAGTCTTATTCCAATTCAGTCTCTCCAGTTGCATCTTCACCTGACTTCTTGAGACACACAGGTGGAATGTGGAAGCAAAGGGAGCATCAGCATCTTCTGATTTGGTTGAAGGAAAACATGTAGAAGCAGAAGGGTCCATGGCTTAGGTGGAAGATAAAACATTTGAGGTGTTACTGGACAGCTGTGGGTCCTGTGGGTCAAAGGAGGTTGGGATGTCTGTTTGGCTGTGAGCAGGAGAGGAGGACGCTGAGCTTGTTTCTGAACTGAACCTATTGAAGAATGTGTTCAGTTCATTGGCTCTATCCAGACCTGGAAGCCTGTGATCTTCTTCATCCCTGACCACACATCTCTGATATTGTTTTGCTGGAGCTTGCTCACCAGCTTCTTCTTGTACACCTCCTTGCTGACTTCTTGACTTTAAAATGCTTCTGTATACTTCTCAATAATTCTCTGTCTCCCTCCCTGAAGGCCCTTTTTTTCTTGTTAAGCAAGACCTTCAGGTCACCGGTGATCCAGGGTTTGTTATTGGGGAAGCATCTCACGGTTCTGATGGGGGTGATGTTATCCACACAGAAGTTTATATAGTCTGTCACACACTCAGTCATGGCATTGATGTCCTCTCCATGTGGCTGGCACAGTGCGTCCCAGTCTGTAGCCTCAAAGCAACCTTGCAGGGCTTCTTCAGCTTCCTGTGACCATTTTCTCACAGTCCTCTTTATTACAGGTTGTCTCTGAACAAGGGGCTTATATTTCGAGCAGAGAAAAACAAGATTGTGATCTGATTTGCCTAGAGGAGGTCTTGCTGTAGAGATGTATGAGTCCTTGACATTTGCATAAAACAAATCCAATGTTTTGTTTTCTCTGGTAGAGCAGCTGACAACCTGTTTAAACGTTGAAAGTGTAGCAGAGAATGAAGCATGGTTAAAATCACCAGATATTGCCACAAACGCATTGGGGTTTTGTGTCTGTAGCTTAGCAACAACTGAGCTGATGGCATCATATGCAGTGTCGGCAACAGCGGAAGGTGGAACATAAACCGTTGCCAAAATAACACTGGTGAACTCTCTGGGTAAATAATATGGACGAAAACTTACTGCCAAGAGTTCAATATCTGGACTGCAGAGACGACACTTGACAGTAACATGTCCTGGATGACACCATCTGTTGTTCACAAGTACTGTCAGTCTACCTCCTTTACATTTGCCGCTCCTCTTTACATCTCTGTCTGCTCGTATGGTTAAAAAGCCCGGCAGAGAGACGCTGGAGTCAGGGAGATGATCCTGCAGCCATGTCTCAGTGAAACACAGAATACTGCATTCCCAGTACTCTGGCTGGGTCCTTTGTAGGGCTTGGAGTTCATGCAACTTGTTTCCCAACGATCTCACATTGCCCATCATAATCGACTGAAGAGATGGTTTGAACTTCCTCCTTCTCTTTGCTCCTGCTCAGCATCCACGGTGTCTCCTTTTTAACTGATCAGGGATTTGGGGTTGTAGTTGAAGTATATTTGAGCTTTTGAGATCTTAATCAGCTGCTCCCGGTTGTAAAAAACAACCCTGTTGCCATGGCAATGCAACAAATGTCCAAAAGTAGAAAAGTATTAGGAAAAATCCTCCAAGCTGCACAGCATCCGACACCAGAGAGGACAGTCGTCCAAAAAAAATCAACTGTATTCACCCCAAAAGGAAGAGTTCCCAAAAAAGAATCAAACAGAATCGAAAGTAACAGAGCTACTCCAATCTGCTGCCACCTTGAGTGGCGCAATTCTAGAAATTCAAATTCATTAAGTGTCGGTTTATGCAGCTGCAATAGAGGATGAGTTTATTATAAGGTTTTTACCAGAGGTGCCAATGGGTGTGGAGGATGCTGTATGTGCTCAGTGACAAACAGACAAACCCTGTAAATTAAAGGTCAAATATAAAGTGTTGAAAGTCATATCTCAGCAGGTTCTTCAGAGTCCTTAATTGTAGCTCTGATTAGGTGTTAATGAAGGACAAGTTTATCTCATGTTTAAAGGGCTGGATCAGTGCTGTCCATTTTTCTTTTGTTATCAATCATCCCTTCTGCTGAATCTGCATATTATTGTCCTGTGCAGGCTGAGGAGTCAGTAATCACACTTAATTTTAAACACATTCAGTATGTAAAGTATTTAAATATATTTATGTTACCGTTTCCTGATTGGAGAGAAAAGCCTTTTAGCCCTTGTGATGACTGGCATTCCCATCCATCTGTTATTTTAATACCAGGTGGCGGTGATGAGTCAGATGAGTAGTTTATAAATGAGGGACCTTGTTCTCCACTCATTGTTTAATAATTATATTTTATGCATTGAGATCCACAAGAGGAAATCATTACATCAAAATGGTCAAAGATTAAATGGTTGATATGATTGGCTTAACCCTCTAATAATACATTTGTCTTGGATGCAGAATGTTTTTGTTTGTGATGCTCTTTCTCTTTTGTAAGAATCCACTTTGAGCAGGATTACAGCTTTAACAACACAATGGCTGTCAGTTTAACACCAGCTCTTGTTCTGTTTTTGTTTCAGCTGCTGACATCTAAACAGCATCAATGTCTAGGCTTCAGGTAAGTAAGATAAATGGCGTCTTCTGTTATGCACACACACCCTCTTATACCTGCTTTACCAAGCCTATCTATAGATGCATGATGCCATGTGCAAGTCTCTCTGTGTCTGTCTGTCAAATGATGGCTGATAATACCTTGAATTGTTTCAAGGTTACAAAAGATTTTCTCGTCGCTTCAGCTTGTTGTTCACAGTTGATAAAGTCACACAGACAACACAGAGGGACTAATCAAATCAGCTTTGCTCCACTTGGTCTAAAGCCTTTTATAATGAATTTTAAAAATATCTCTATCATAGTATGCTAATGTATTCAGAGAGAAGAATATGTGACTGTAAAGTCATCAGGGGAAAAACTTATTTAAAAATATATGAGCTCAACTTTAGAGCCTTTTTCTCTTCATTGGTTTAGAAATCATCATCGCATACTAAACAAGTACCACAGTGTTACAGTCAGTTATTTGTAGATATGATAGTTTATATTTTATTTTGTGTTTTAAACCTTTTCTTCTTCTTTGGTACAAAATGTCGTGTAGGGACTCAGAAAGTTTTAATAAAATATTGCCTACCTCCAAATATTCTTCTTGTTTACCTAGCTGCCAGCAATCCCACAGCTTTTTTTCTTTCCTCCTCCTACTCTAAAATCTGACTCTAACAATAATGTCGGTCCTAGCTTTCTGTTCATTGTTGAGCTGATATCACGCTCAGAAGCTTGTGATGCAATTCTGATGCAGCAAGAAATGTTAAAAGTCTGGTGTCTTTCAAATTGACCCCAAACAGCGTGACACAGGCTGCTGTCAGGTTTTCATAATATCCTGCCTGCAGTTTGAGAAGTACATGTCTATTGACATGTATTTCTATAATGACGATCATAACAGAGGAGGGCAGAGATAAAAATAGAACGGAGGAAATCTTATTCCCATCTGTCCCCTATATTCAGTGTTTGAGATGCAGCACAGCTTGCAGCTGCAGGAAGTTAGAAAACCAGCAGTTTGAAACTCTCATGAGCCTTTTCTTTAAAATATGTCAAATTGTTTCGTTTCTGGATATTTGCTATTTTGTAGTCAATATGTGGTAGTTTCTTACATTTTCTTATGGTATCTTGGGGATTTTAGCAATCACAATAGGTGAGTTGTTTGTTGCCAGTATCTGTAGTATCTGCAAGAAGAAAGAAAGCAATACTAATGTTAATTAGACATGGGATGTAGTGTCTGCCAGTATCTGCCCATACTAAATGATGTGAGAGTAAACCTTTCCTATGCTGCCTAATTTTTAGAAAAATCCCAGCTCTCATGAAAATATTCATTTTAGCCTGCAGAGTTAATAGTTAATCATGTGAAATCCCCCAACAGAGACAGCTTAGAAGGGCATGATTGGACTAATGTTAATCACATTCTGCACTTCTAGGCGACACTAAACATACAGCTGCTCTGGAAGAGCAAGTTTCCTCTGGCTATTTACTGCGACATACATTTATACCCAGCAGACAGGTTTATACAGCTGTGCTCTTCTCAGCTTTATGATTGACTGGTGTTGATTTTCTACTTCAAGACAGACTTCCTCTTTGCTTTCCATGCTGATATGGGTAAATGAAGGTTTAACGTTTCTCGTGAAATACTCTCTACCATCTCACATTTTCACATGCTGAGCTCGACTGCTGTTTGTGTGCAGTGTTTCTTCATGTGTGAGCCTATGTTTTGTATGTGAGAGTTCAGACTATAGAAGAGTGTTTAAATGTCTTGCAGAGCAGATGGGCGCTGAGTGGAAGTTTCCTGGAAATAAGATTATCGGAAGCAACCTGTCTGCCCTGCTGCAATTAGCATATTTACAACATGGTTATATCAAACCTCCTCACATCGCCCAGTAGAAAACTTTTTCTTTCTGAGAAATGTAATAAAGGAGCAACTGTGGGCTGCCATCAATCCAAGAAAATGATATTTGATACATGACAGTCTTTAGGTGTTCTGTTCAGTCCCATCTATCATGTTCTCCTATTTCTAAACCTGTCTCAAATTTCCATTTCAAACTAAAATGACTTGAGTAGCCATGATGAATGTTGAGATACCTTCATAACCTAACAGTAGTGCCGTGCATCACCTACATGCAGTCTTTTTTTACTTTATGTTTTATGACTATTTCATAAAATATGTTTGTGCACTGTTTTTCCTTATAATTACTTATGCTGTTGGTTTGACAAAAGTAGATCAAATATTGTATTGGACTCAGTGGGTAATGCAGTTTCAACACTGTCCATTTTATTTACACTTTTTACTTTTGAGCTTCTATTTCCCTCATTGACAACATGCTGATTCAATTAATTAAGACATTCAGTGTTGTTAAAGAGGCAAAACACCCTCCTCTATTCCAAACAGAATAGACTAAATTATGAATGACTCTTGTTTGTTTGGCTGGAAAAACAAGACTGATGGATGGTGTCTGGAGCCTATTTATGAAGATTTCTTTTGTGACTCAAGAGCTTTTGATTGGCAGCAGTTAAGAGTAATTGCCACATTTCCAAAACAGCCTATTTAACTAGTTTTAAAAAATGAGAACAAGAAAACAGAAAAGGGGCAAATGACAACAAAAAAAGAAAAAATATTGGATTAGAAACTTGAGGAGGCAAATAAATGGTCAAATGCACAAAATCATAACAAGGGTGATTCGACCAATGCAACAGATGGGATATTATGGGGATTGGTCTGATGTAGAATAGAGAGAAAGAAGGATGAAGAAATTACAAAATAAACATTCTAGAAGACTGCTTTTACACCTGCAGAAACACATATAACAGCAATGTCACTGAAAAGTGCACAGTACTAATGAATGCAAGGTGTATTTAGTGGTAACTGCGACTCAATATAGAACATCTGTGTATCTGTTAACACCTGAATCCAAACACTGTGGATGTAACTGTTAGCACGCCTGTGTAAATATGGTTTTTCCATAAAAATATACAATAGCGAGTGTGAGGAGCCACAGACCTGCCCCCCTGGACCCGAGACAGACACGGAGGATACCAGTGACGAGCCCACAGGCCCTGCCGGCAGCTGTCTATGCCGGAGCAGATCCAGCCATGGACCCAAAGACCCGAGACCCAGTGGCACATCACCCCCCAAGCAGAGGCCCAACAGAGCCAGGGTGCTCCCAGGCAAGCAGTCACCGGGAGTGAGCCAGCACACACCAAAGCACCCCACCTCCATCCGAAGAGGGGGCCACGAACGAAAGAGGGGTCTACCTGGTCCAAACAAGCCCACCAATCAGAGCCGTCCCAGGAGAAAACAGTGCCAACCCCCCAACGAATTCCCATCTCAACCCCACGAGCCCCCCACCCCCCATGATCCCCAAAAATAAATTTTCCCCCACAGGGCCCCGGGCCCAAATTGGAAGAGATATGACTATCCCCCCCCAAAACCCAAATGACATAAAATGCCCCCTCCCAGGGGCCACCCCCACAGATGAGCTAACCCCGAAAAAATAAAGACAAAATCCATACAGCGCAACCCCAAGGGCAAACCCCGTTCCAAGCCCCCTCGCCGCATCCCGCGCTCCACCACCAGTGCAGTGCAAAGGGGGCAAGGAAAGGGGGCCCGCGCAATTTCCCACCCCAGCCTCCACCCACAAGCAAACAGACAAAAAACCACTAAGAAACCTTTACTCCCAACGGACCCCCCAACCTCAAAACCCCAAAAAAGGGACAAACTCACAAAACAAGCCACCCCCCCGGCCGGTGGCCGCACCCTTTGGCTTCCCGGCCACCATCCCTTTCCGCAACCAAAAAACCCCACAAAAAAAACCCCCCCCACTGAATGATACCCCGGGGAAAAAACCCAAACCCAAGCTAAAGTTAACCGTCACCGCTCAAAAACCGTTCCAAAATTCGGGCACCCCCACATCCAAAAAGGGGGACCCCCCCCCCCCCCCCCCCCACCCCCCCCCCCCCCCCCCCCCCACCCCACCCACCCTCCAGTTTGGGCCGCCCCAAAAACCCCAAAAAGGGGCCACTACATTGCCCCCAGCGTAAAATTTGAGGTCATTTTTTTTGTACACCCGGGGGTTTGGGAAAAATTTTTGGTTTCATGCACCTTGAGAACAACCCCCAAATATTGAAAAGCACTTTTTAAACAGACTGCCTAAAAAAAAATTCATTGGTTTTATTTCCAAAGTACAGGAATAATGACCTCAAATCTCAATGAATTCAATGACTCTTATAAATAAATAAAAGTGTTTTTTCCCTAAAAAAAATTTTTTTATAAGCTACCATTTTTTAAAATATCGATATATCTCCCCTTTTTTTTTCTATAAGATTATTTTTACTTTAATTTAAAAAGCGTTATGACCCCGGGGCCTAGGGCTCGGGGGTGGTAAAAAAAAAAAAAAAGGTAAAATTGAGGGGAAAAACAAATGAAAGGGTGGAGAAAAAAGGGGTTTATTCAAAAAAAATGGTTCCACATACAAAAAAAGAAAAATGTTTTAAAACCAAATTTAAAAATAAAACTTACTTAACATAAAAAAACTAGGGGGGGACAAATCCAGCCTCAACTTTTTAAATGACCCTTTTTTAAATATGCATAAATGGGGGTGTTTTTACTAAAATTTTTTTATAACTCCAGTCTTTTAAATGTCAAATATATCATGCATATATCATGCATATTTTTTCCATATAAGATTATGTTTAATTAATGTTAAGCAACAAAAGAACAGGATGATGCTTTTTTTTATTTCTAGTACTCAACCCCCTTAAATAAATGTTGATGAAGTTACGTCAGTGGTTTTAATATGTGAATGTTGAAGATATGGTCTCATATTGAAATCTATATTAATAGCAAAACCAAACATAAAAAAAAGGGACATTTTTGTTTAAATTTAAAAACCCATTCCCTGACAGAAAAGCCACGGGGGGGCTGTTCCAGGACGTTTTTTTGTGTTAATATAGATTTTTAAATCTTTCCCTTGATTAGTGCTGAACTCAGTGGTTTATTTTTCCACTTCCCCAGTGACTTAATGGACATGAGATGTGGGGTTTAAGTCTGACTGCGTCGTGCCACACTGAGCTGAACATATGACAAGCACTTCGGGTGTGTTTGTGACTCATACGTATTGATACTGCGCAGCACTCTTGCTTAATGGAGAAGTGTGGCAAGAACAGAACCTGCTGAGAACCCTCTGTCCCCCTCTGATCCTAAAAGCTTTTCTTTCCCTTTATTCGTTTTCCCCCTTTCTGTGGAGTGCTGTACGGGAGATTTGCCGGGGAAAAAACACAAACCCGCGCTTTTATCTCTGCTGCCCATGGGTGAGAGGGAAGCAAAAAAGCAGCTCACATGTACAATTGAAGCAAACCAAAAATACAGTACTATAGTAAATAAAGTTATGAAGTCCTCAAAATGTCAACTTTGGAGAGAAGATCAGATTAGTGTGACTTAAAATAGGGAAGATAAGGTTTAGTTCAAAAGCTGTTGTTTTCCATCCTTTCTTTGGCATCAGTAAAAATGAAATAAAACCTCTTTCTTAGTTACTAGTAACTAGGTCAGGTAACTAGGTTAAATAAAGGGCCTTTCAAGAAAGTAAAAGAGGGTTAAACCCCCCCAAAACCGTACTAAAATAAAAAGGGGTCACCTGTCCCCCCAATAAACCCGGGGTTTGCTCAAAAAAACAGTAAAGGGAAACCAAGTTCTGTGGGAGGGAAATGCAGACACTTGATTTCATGTCTGTACCCCTTAACAGTGTCTATATTTCTGACTCTTTAGATGATGCAAAAACCTGAACCATTAGAACACCAGAACAGACCTGGCTTCGTTTAGACATAACTAAAAGACAACTGTGTTTTTCTTACATATTTGGATACATGAGTATTAGTTACCAACTTTAACCGTACTTAGAACATTAATTAAAATAAACTATAAAAATGGAAGAAAAGATCGAAAAATTTTAATTCTGATGAGAAATAAATTAGGAATCTACAAGACATTCAACACTGCTGCCAACATGTCTAGGTCTAGCAGTCCAAGCAAGTTAACCTTTACAGCAGACTTCAAGCAGCTAATAGAAGTCTCCTGAACAATCTGAAAAAGACTGCATTGGTTTGACTATCATGGGAGGTGTGCAAAGAAGGAAAGCTTTGCTCTCTAGGAAAAACATGAAGGTCAGCTGAACCTTGCCAGAGAGAATGTTAACCATGACGAGGACTTCTGGAATAATGTTTTTTGGACATGTTTGACAAAAAACCAAATACAGAATTTAAGGAAAAACACTTATACCAGCTCTGAAGCATTGAGGCAGAAGTGTCATGGTCTGGGGATATGTTGCTGCTGTAAGACCTGTCCAGCTTTCCATCATTGAATCAGACATGAATTCTTCTGTTTGTCAGAAGGTTTTCAAGGAATATGTGAGACCATCGATGAAAATAGTAAACCTAAAGTAGAACTGAACCCATAACATACCAGTCAATCCAACAAGGATTTGCTAATTAAGAAATGGAAAGTCCTTGGGTGAGTCAAGACCCAAATCTCACTGAGATGCTAGTGGTTGACTTGAAACTGGGCTGAACATGCAAGAAACCCATCAAACTTTCCTCAAATATTAACAACCTTTAGCAGAAAATATATTCATCCTCTTTTTTTGTTATTCTTTATTTTAAAACCTAAAAATAGAAATAAAATGGTGTTTTTATCAACGACAAGAAATTTTCTATGGTAGATATTTATAAAAAAGTTTAAGCTGTTTTTTTTCAAAAGGTCAAACATTTGTGGTTCTAATTTTGTTTTATTTAGCTGGAATGAGGGCAAAAATGGCTCTTTCGATTGTAAAGGTTGCAGACTCCTGGTCTATACATATTTTCCTGGTAGGGTCATGGGGCGGGGGGGCTGGATCAGTAAATATACTTGAGAGTGCAACTCATACCGATTCAATTGTCCACATTAAAATATCTCTACTCTATATTGTTACCCTTTAGTCATGAAACCCCCTAAGCCCCTCTGCCTAGAGTGGGGAGGGTCTTAATGTGAGATCTCCAGCCCTGTAAGCTTCCAGGGTGTTTCATCAGTTGGTCAGTTGGTCACACAGCTTTAAAACACACTGTTTCCCTATGTCACTTTCCAAAACAGACCATTAAATAATTACACCATCTTCCCATAGAGCGTGTAAGAGAATGAGAAATATACAACAGAATAAAATAATTTTTATGTCTCTAGTTCTTTTCACTGTGACTTGTGCAACATTACAAATGACTTCTATCATTACCAGATCAGGTGCAAACGACATTTCCGACAAGGTTGGTTAGTGTCTAATGTAAACTTCCTCTCAAGCATAGTGTTGTTTAGATAAATCTTTTTTATGTCACCCCAATTCAAAGGTTGCAGCAGCGTTGTTTGCATTGATTTGGTGAAAGTAACAAAGATTAAAAACAGTCAAGTCAGAGGAGACAGGTTGTCTGGAAAGGCGTTGTTTAGTGTAGAAACAGATGAAGTGAGGACCTGACAGTCAAGCTTTGTTTTTCATGTTTGGGAAGTCAGGTTTAGCTTTCACTGAAGTCAACTCTCAAATTTTCACTGAAGCACAGATTTCACAGACGCAGAGGCCAAGCTATCATAATAAAAGGAACGCAGATATATTTGAGCATGCATGTTTTCTTGGTTCTCTTATGTCATTTGAACTGATAAGCTAGAAAAGTCATTTTGTGTTTTTTTTTTTTGTTTACACCAAGATGCACATTTAGTGTTGTTTTCCCAGCCAGACAAAGCTGTTGTCTGTCATCCCGTTTTCTTATCAATTTGCTCTGCATCACTGGACATTCAATCAAATAGAAGGAAAGGAACACACACACACACACACACACACACACACACACACACACACACACACACACTTAGCTAATTTGATGCTCAGGCAAGAAGACAAACAAACTACTTACTAAGTGTCAGATGTGAAAAGTGTTTGTGCTGTGTTTGCTGTCCCCTGAGGGCAAACTGAGCAGATGTCTCTCGACGAACACATGTAGATTCATTGTTTATTCAGCAACTTATTTATTAAACTATTTATAACTTTGAAAGTGGTCATTTCAGCTTGAATCCTGTTATACACACACAGATCTTATCTGAGCAATTTACATAATTTACATGCACACATAATAAGTTAAGGTTTTTAAGTGTTGCTGACTGTAATAGGTTATAATTTGTCACAATGTGCGCAAGAAATATAAAGTATGCCTGTTTACTCAATAATTGTAGTTTGAATTAACTGAATTTCTCTGCAGTTTTTCAATTTGGAAGTAATTTGTGCAAATGTAATTAATAGAAAGTTTAAAATTTGACATGTACTCAGTTAATTTACAGCTCTCCTTGTTTATTGACCTTATTTATCAATGCCAAGTAAGTCCTACCTCTTAGTGCTTAGATTTGTTCAGCAAATTACAGAATTTAAAAGAAAATAATTCAAGTAGCTATTTACAAAATAAAAAAAAAACACTTTTTAAACACGTTTTGCAAAAATCTTTTAATGCCAAAATGGCAATGCCAATAATGTGAGAAAATCTCTTAAAAAGACCAAAGAAACAAAAACAATGTGTAATTACATTATTATATAACTGGAGATAATTTATGCAAAATATAGCCCTGCAGAGTCCATGTTAAATCCAACAGTTGATTTTAAGGCTGTTTACCTTTGATGACGGTCTTAGGGTCTGCTTCCGAAAGGAAAAATCTTCAGACAAAGGTGAGGTCAACTGTATATCGATCCAGCATGAAAGAGGCAGACCTTTTTGGAAACCTGGAGCAGCAGGGCTGTTGCAGCATCCCTTTGGATACTAATGTCCACTGGCCCATGCTAGATTTTACTTCCTCATTACTGAAAGGTTTAGTGTTCTGTTGTGTCCCGGAATAGGAGCATCATGTTCTTATGACTGACTTGCCAAAAGAAGGAATATGGAAATAAATAGCAAGCAGAGATATATCAATTGAGGAACCATAATGACAGATGCTTTAGTCAGTGATGTTTGGTAATGTCTGATTATTAGACTAAGTTTTAATAATCAGCCCTTCCTCTTTAACATGAGCCTCAACCTGGACTATATTGTCAGAGGTATTTGCACACTTGCCTTAACACACACACACACCTGACTTTAAATCTCTATAATTCCATTGAATTGACTTTGTAAATTGTCTTGAGATGTCTTGCGTTGTGAATTGGTGCTATATAAAAGAGACAGAGAGAGAAACAAGAAGGCCTGGATCATCTTTGCTCTAAGTGGTCCCAAAGGGGTTCTATCAGATTGAGATCAGGGGTTATTGGCCATGTCTTTATGGACTAGATGAGCAAGTATAGTGTAGAAGAACATGATCACTAGTGCACGCATGTTAGAACAGGAATAGGCCATCACCAAACAGTTTTCACAAAGTTAGAAGCATGAAATTGTCTAAAATGTCTTTTCAGGAGTCAGACTCCTAAAGAACCAGCCCCACACCATATTCCCCCACCAAACTATACACTTCACACAATGCAATGTGCCTTGTCAGTTTTGGCCTGTCCTCTATATTAACTCAATATTTTGTTGCACGACCTTTGAGGCAATCACTGCAATCGAAGGATTTCTGTAACTGTCAGTAAGACTTCTGCACCTGTGTACAGATATTGTGGCACACTCCTTGTGAGCAAACTGCTTCCGGTTGTCTTAGGTTTCAAGGGTGCTTTCTCCAGACAGCATATTTCAGGTCCTTCCATAGGTCTTTAATGGGAATATAGTCCAGCATCCTGTTTTAGCGATTAGCAAGATTAGCGTGGTTAGTAATACTAGCTGTACGAACCACGCTACTAAAACAGCAGTCTACTTGTGTTTTCCTAAATAATTTAAACCCTTAACATTGAGACTGAAAATAGCAGCCAACATTTCCAACTTTGTTGTACTCTCTTCAGCCTTCCTGCGATTTTCTAAAACTCTTGCTCTCTCTCACTCTCTTGTAGCCTGGATGAACTGCCAACATGTCTCGACATGTGATAGATAACAGTTACCTTTTAAATAGCTTTATTTTTTGCTTCATCTCACTAGATTTTAAACTTTAAGTCTTCCACGCTAAGTAACAGCGAGGAGTGTTGTTGTCAGTTTGACCTGGTAGAGCTGAGATTTGTTGTGTTTGTTGTGTGAAAACAACATTTTTTTCAGTTGCATTAAATATAAGTATTCTGATGACATAGTAAGATCAAAACTTTGACTGCAAATTAACAGACTACCTTTTGCTCCTTTGTTTGTGGTGCAGGGTCATCGGGACTCTCTTCCAGCCATCCAGCAGGTCATACGGCGCCGTTTCTCCGGCCCGTTCTTGCTGCCTCCTCTGTGTAGGAGACACTCATGTCAGGACCAACATCGGCGTCTGTCTGCCGTTAATGGTATCCCACTGGACCGACTGCAAGAGATTTACAGCCAAGCTTTAGCCAGCCATGATGAGCTCCGGTCAGTGAGACATTTCAGTCTTTCACTTTTTTCCCCCTTTTTTCTTATCAGTTTTAAGTCTATGACAATTAATAAATCTTCTTTTTTCTGTACTTTCCTGTTCAGAAAAAAAGAAGAAAAACTGTTTATCTGCTATACTATTTAAGCTTCTTTTGAGCCGTAACCCCAGTCTAAAGCCTTTTGCAGTCTGGAAAATGGTTTCTTCCATAATTGTCCTGTAATTGGCTCTTTCTTTTCTGTCTTCCCTTCTGACCAGCTTCCCTGTCCCTGCTAAAAAAGCATTCTCATGCCATTATTCTACCAGCATCCTGTTTCACTGTGGAGATGCTTTGATGCAATGTTTTATGGTGGAATAGGACATAACAATAACAAAGATAATGGCTTAAGAATTGTAAAGCATAGAAAACTTGTGCAGTATTTGGGCTCACTGTTATTTCAGCATTTTTATATGATGCAAGCCTTTTTTTAAACAATGGCTTTCCTCCACTTATCCTTATCGACTGGATTTGTGGAGTTCATAGCTTTCCTGTCAAAAGGGCCTCCCACCTGAGCTGTGCATCTATGCAGCTCCTCCAGAGTTGCCATGGGCCTGCATTTTGTTCGCTGCTGTTTGTTCTCTAATGTTCTCTAACAAGCTAATGAAACTTATCAGAACAACTGGTTGTATACTGTAATCACATTATACACAGGTGGAGTCAATTCTCTGAATATGTGACTTCTGCAGACAATTGGTTGTGTTCAACTTTAAATATAGGTAACAGAATAACTGGGGCTAAATAGAAATGTAAACGACACTTTTCTGATTTTTATTGCAAAAAAGTTTTGGAGACCATGCATTATTCATTTTACAGTTACGTGCTACTGTGTGCTGGTGCATCACATAAAATCAACTCCATTTTACAGTTAGAGCCTGTACTGTGACATAAATAAAAAAAAACAGTTAATTGTGTATAAATACTTTATCAGGGAAGTGTATGCCTCTAACCTTTTTGTCTAGACATAAAATCAGCAAACTTTGAGACTTATATAAACCTCCAGTTTGGAGTGCTGTTGGACATTAATGAAGAAGAGGGTATCTCTGCAACATAGTAATGATCACAGTTTCACATTGAAAATCATTTTTGGAAAAACAGCTTGTTAGTGAATAGCATTGCTCATATTTTCCCCTCTGGATGAAGAACATGTATATAATTTTTTGCAAATTTGGGATATGTAGCTGGATCCTGCAACAAGTACCTGTCGCTGTGTTACTGTCTGCCTTCTGTCTGTGGAACAGTTAAAGTTTTCATTCCTAATTCATGTCAGTTCTATTCGCCTGCATACTTTGTATGTTCTCTGAAATCTTGTCAGCAGACAGTCTGCACTGTTTCATGCTTCTTTGAAACTACATTATTTGCCAAAGTATTGAAATAGTATAGAAATATAGAAATGTTTTTGTCTCCTTTTTACACTAAAGTAAACAAAATGATTGCATTTTTTGTTAATAATTGTTTAAAAAGGCTTTTAGGTGTTTAGATTTTGAATTTGTGTGTACATGCTTTTATGGTCCTTGTAATATTGCAGACTGTGTCTTTAGCTCTACAAACCCAAGGTGTCTGAAAAACATATGAGGATATTTTGGACCTTTTAAAGTGTGGTTCTACGTAGTTGTTGTCAAGAGTTGAGTTCTTTGAGGTTTTAGTAAAGTTGAAAATCATGGTAAAAAGCTTTTGAAAAGTTATGGTCTATATCTAAAATGTATTCCAAATATTTAGTGTTACAAATAGGTATTCTTGCAGTGATTGATTTGACGGTTGCATTGATGAGCTTTTTTAATTTTAGCATCTGTTTGTTATGTTATGTTATGACATTTTTAATTTTTTTAATTTATAGCCTTATAAGCTGTTCAAATAAAAGCTATTTTATTGTAGTCTTGCACTGCTACTCTACTACTTTTTTCTTTTGTTTTTTGCCTTTTATTGATTTTCTATAAATTTTTAATGAGAAAAAATTCTAATTTCTATTTAGACCAGAGGCCTCCAACTCCAGTCCTCAGAGCTACCGTCCTGCAGCTTTTAGATGCATCTCTGCTTCAACACACCTGAATCAAATGAATGGCTCATTACACATGTAGTTCTTTCGCTATTTTATTTTAAATCTTAAGTAGAAAAATCTTAAATGGATATAAAAATGTATATTGTTGTCAATTTGTTTCTCTCTTAATTTCCACAAAAAAAACCAACATACATTTTCTTTAAAATATAACGTGCAGGTACATCGCAACAAATTAGGATATAATTGAAATGTTCATTGATTTCAATAAATAAATTTAAATGTGAAACTGATATTTTACAAAAAATATTAAACCCAGAGTGATATAATTTAAAAGTGTGTTTTAATTCATTTTGAATAAAGTTTCTTAAAATACTTAATATATAACATAGGTATTTACAAAAAAGGAAATGTTGTCTAATGGCCTACATAATAAATAGGAAGACTGCTGAATTGACAGTTCACCGACAAGTAGTCATCGACAGTCTTAAGGAGAATTAGCCACAGGATGCAAAGTAGCAGGCAGTTAGCATGAATGCTGTGATCAGGCATGGTCACAGCATGGAAATGAAACATTCAGTGGAAGAAATAGGTGTGGTAGGAACATGTGCACAAGCAACAGGGATAACTACAGCCTTGAGGGTATTGTGAAGCAAGAGTTCAGGGAAGATCTATGAGGCATGGACTGTGGCTGGAGTCAGCGCTTCAAGAGCCTACTGTCACGATCATGAGGTGTTTGGGTTTTTGATTTTCTGTTGTGTGTTTCTTTGCTGATTATTTTGTTCATTAGATCATGCTTTCTTACGTTTATTTCTCTGGGTTCTGTTTTGTTAGGTGTTTTCTTGTTTGTTTGTTCGTTTCCGTTTTGATGTTCTTTATTCATCTAGAGTTATTTTCTATTAGATCTCTGTTAGATACAGTTTTTTTTTTCCTGGGTGTTCTTGTATTTCTGTTTCTGCTCTACCCTGCCTAATTATTCTCCCTTCCTCAACTGCTCTGCCTTCCCCCTGCCACAGCTGATCCACATTTCCCCTGATTAGCTCTTCAGGTTCATTTGTCAGTTTGCTCCCCTGCCTCCGCATATGTCCTCACTGGTTCTCTTTTTTTCCTTGCTGGTTTCTTCCATTGTGATGCCTTATGGGCTGTTTACCTGCTTCATTCTCCGTTCCATGCCCCATGCTCTGTTTTCCTTGAGCCTGAGTGTAAGTTTTGTATATGTCATCATTATTAAATCCTTTTTTTAACCACTTCTGAGTTCCTGCCTGCACTTTGGTCCAGTACAAACCTGAAACAAAGATGACACCCACGCACACATACATATCCAGGACATGAAATAAAACTACTGCTTTGATTTGGACATTTTGAAATAAGAGCCTGAATGGAGAGCTGAGAGGCATCCAAGCAATGCTAGAGGCTTGAGGTCTAATATAATTATCCATCTTATCAGAAATAAACATATCAGCCTCTGCATAATAAAATTATATATGCGACTTTCACTGAAATAATTTAACTTTTAGATGATTGTAATTTATAGAGACGCAGCTGCATATGACTGTTGTTTACAGCCTTTGTTTACCTGTTAATATAAATTCAGCAAAGACAGCACGTTGTTGTGTAATAGCCATGATTGGCAGTTTGACAGGACAGCGAGTCGCGGAGAAGCAGATGGAGATGGCGGGAGGAAGTTGGCAGGGGAACGCAGAGGGTGAGGGTGGAGAGGAGCGGGTGAGGTTGAGGCAGGAAGCAATAAAAAGGCGGAGAAAAACCGAGGCGAAGACAAGCAGAGCAGAGAGAGGAGAGAAGCAGCAGCAGGAAGAGGAGAGTGAGAAGAGCTGATTGACTGAGCGGCTCGCGGTGCTTTCAGCACTCCGGCTCGTGGACAGCAGCGCACCAGCATGCCGCGCGCGCAGCTCTGAGAGGTTTAGAGCGCGTGCTTTTTTCACTTCTCTGCCTCATCTTCGTCCCCAGCGCCCTCTTCCTCTTTTAATCAATTATAAAAACCAGTTTGTGTTAAAAAAGTCGAGAAAAAGTGAAGAAGTTCCGTCGGTGACATGGAGTGCGCGACGCTGAGCAGAGAGGGAGCCGGGCTCGCCAAGCCGCCCAAACATCTGTGGCGGCAGCCCAGGACGCACATACGGATCAAACAGCGCTTCAACTCGGACACCGAGCGCTACCTGTGCCGCAACCGGACCCTGGAGAAGCTGCGACCCGGGCTGAAGACGCCCCGCATGTCGTGGCCCTCCTCATTAAGACGGTAACACATCCCCCCTCTGAAGTGCCTGAACGGTTTCCCCGAATATTCACACCTGTAAAAATCTGCCATTTTTCCTGTTCAGCATAAGTTCCCCAACGTTTTATTATAAATTTAAAGGGGGCCGTACATTATTTTGGTTAATATAGGAGTTCAAGCAAAAT
The DNA here is from genome assembly GCA_036173005.1 of Crenichthys baileyi. Classification (NCBI taxonomy): domain Eukaryota; kingdom Metazoa; phylum Chordata; class Actinopteri; order Cyprinodontiformes; family Goodeidae; genus Crenichthys; species Crenichthys baileyi. The sequence continues at coordinate 229,890 of JAHHUM010000933.1, forward strand.
ATTTTTTAAATTATATATATTTTAGATGAAAATTAGAAACAAATCTGAAAGCATTTAGTCACTTTCTTTTCATTTCTTTTCTTTGCAATAACTCTTTATGGCACCAGCCTTCCTCTTACCATGTTTGTTTTAATTAAGTAATTGATTAATTATTTTATGCTACCCTCCAGCACGCTGTCTGTGGCTGTTATCAGTAACCGTCTGCTTGCAAAATATGACCAAGCTTATCTTTCTCTCCTGTTACTGATATAAAATGAGTCTTTTTCCCTTCAAGTTTTGCTTTGGGACTGACACATACAGATGCAAACTGATATCTTCTGGTCATTTATCTATCAGGGAGTGTGACGAGTTTATATCGTAATTATTGTGCAGAATTTCATCATGGTCATCAAAATGATCATGATTTTGTTTGAAATTTGTTACAAAATGTATTATTATACGATAAAATTGCTGTGCTACGAGATTAAAATCTGTGCTATTATAATTATTACTAGTAGTACAATTACTAGTACTGCCAGTAGTAATAGTTTTCATAGTTTTAATCATTCACATACAGGTGCATCTCAGTTCATTAGAGTATCTTCAAGAAGTTTATTTTTTTCACTAACTCAAAATGTAAAACTCATATAGATTCATCACACAAAGCCTGATATATTTAATTTCCTTTTCTCTGTTAAGTTTGATGGCTTACAGCCAATAAAAACCCAAAATTCAGTTTTGCAGAAAAATAATCAAATTTCACAAAAGAACAATAGTAGAACAATCTAGAACAACAGAACAATGGTAGTATTGTAGATTATATGCAACACTTGGGCATGCATTACTGCATTAGTGTGATGTGGCATGAAGCCAATCAGCCTGTGGCTCTGCTGAGCTGTTAAGGAAGCCGGAGTTGTTTAAAAAGTGTCATTCAACTCATCTGCAACTTGGGTTCTGTGCCTCTTCATGTTTTCTACAAACTAGCACCTTTCTTTCCAAATTGAATGGTTCTGGTATGGTTTAATACAAAAAATTGAACCATTCCAGTCAATGTCCTGCTTAATGTGTGTTTAGTGGCTCTTCGGGTAGCTGCAGTCCATGTTTTCTAAATCTCCTTCAAATTCTTGAGGAGAGCTGTGATTATCTCTGTCGCTTGTGCCCCTTTTTTCAACCACACTTTTTCCTTTCACTGAACTTTCCACATCTGGCTTACCCTCCTTGTGGAGAGTCTCAATAGCTGTCTGCTGGACAAATCAGCAGTCTACCCCATTATTCTATTATTCTAATATGGTGATAACATAATATTTTTTTGTTAAAAACATTTGTATTGGTCTTATGTAATTTATATGTACGCCACAATCTTAAAAATGTATTAATAAATAAATAAATTAATATGTTCATGATGCTGTTATTTATTAAGATGCACCTGTAAATATGATAACTGCTTATTATTTATTGGGCCCTAATATCTCCTTGTAATGTAGCTATTACGTTAACATGCATAAATGTGTCATTATCTGAAGACTGCTCAGGATTTTCTATCTCTATGACTCTGCATGAAAACAGCAGATTTCAACTTACAAAAATACACAAAATAAACTAGCTCAGCCAGTTTTCTTTTTTTAAAGGTATGAACCATCAACGTAGATCTCAGTTGTACTCTTTAATGATCGACTTTCTTTTTTTAGATACTTTGGTTATTTGCTTTTAATTTGTTCTATTTTTCATCTTCAAGAATTTGCACTTCGGCTGTAAAAGCAGTTCAATAGATATTTGCATAACTAATCTGGACAGTGTTGTGTTTATTGATGGAAACAGTCCCTGGTGTTTAAAAGCCATTGATTTCACAGGGACAACTTCTCATGCTTTGTTCTCACAGTCTATTTGTCCACACTCAGTTTTATCCCCAGTGGACAGGGAGCTGGTCTTGAGGAGAAATTGGCACAAATTATGCAGAACAGCTTGTATCCTCGAGAATGTTTTATCCACCATGTGTGTTGTCAGGAGCTTTATGAGACATTGTGCTATTTGTAATTTTTTATGCTATTGCTGACCTTTTGTGCTGTTTCTTAGAGGGCTTTTCTAAACCATCATTTGGGTTAATTATGCTGCATCATTTTGAGTTGTAGTTAAATGTTCTTGCAAGTTCAGAAAACACACACTTACTGAATGAAATGTTCTGTTGATTGCTGAATTTATCTGTTGAAATGATGCTGCTTGTGGTGTTTTGGTGTGAAAGGCCCCAAGAAGTGAAGCTGTGTGACTGAGTGGGTGTCTCCCACAGAGCGTGCCTACCTGCTCTCCAGGCTTGGCTTTGTGTTCAGGTCTTTGCACTCTGACAAATGATGGAGGAGATGTGAGGGATGGTTTGGCTCATGGCAAACTCCTCTTTAACTCTCATCTGTCAGGCTGTGGAAAGGCGTTGACTTCCTTTTCTTACTCTCCCCCCCCCCCCACACACACCAAACAAAACTCGGATAACGGTAATATGCAAGGAGAATAAGCAACAGAAAACAAACAGATTTAAATTATTCTGCTGTGACAGAGATAAATAAATCAGTTTTCTTCAAACGGTACATAACTGCACTATTTTCTGTGCAGAAACTGTGGTTCTGTCTATTTTCACTTTAACACAATTGCTGAGTCACACAGCACAGCACTAATACTGGGATTATGTGACACGTTTGGACTGTGTTTGCAAAGAAAAAGAAATGCTGTGAAACCCATAAAACATGTTCGTGACTGGTTTAAGCAGAATTCAACTCGCTGTCAGTTCAGCTCTGCTCCCCTGATGCCACTTGCTATCAGAAAGCAATGCCGTGACCTGCCCTAACTCACAAACATGCAAGAGTGCTCTTCATGCGCTCTGATAAAATATAATCGGAAAGCAATTTCATTTCCAAGTGAGGTAGAGAAACTGAAATAAGATGCACTTTTCTGGTAACAGCCAGCCATTAAGGTGGACTGATTGTGTTCGGTTTGTTTATTGAACTCCTGGAGATCAATTAGGATTGATTTAACACTTAACAGACCAGCATGTCTTAGATTAACACTTAAATCTCTCCTTGTTTGATTTTCACATACTTTAAAAGAAACAGTGTTTTCTCAGATTTACTCAGAGCTACAAATTGATGGCTGTTTCTTTGATTTAATGGAGCTTTAGTGGAAAACTTTATGCAGATTTGTCTTTTGTTGCTGCATATCAAGTAACCTCTGCTGCAGCGACATCTTTTACTTCTACTGTGTCTTGAATAAGCTTCGTAACCCACCGTTGCCAACTCCTCGGTAAGGAAAGCAGCTAGATGACATCATCACCTAATTTGCATATTTGGTCATGTAATTGTGATCCAAGCTGTAGGAGAGAGAATTATCAACGTCAAGAAAAACTGAGTAAAAATACACTAAATACTCTAAATGACGTTCATGAAATAATTTCATAACTTTAATGCTTTGCCTGAACCCACACTACATAAATCATTGCTTTTTAAAGTGAATGGCTGCAGTGGAGTCTGAAAAAACAGCTTTACATAGTTCCCAAATGTGATCGCATGACAGCATGGAACAATGTTCAGCCATAGCGACTGCCATGGTGGCTTCAGCTTTTTTAGCAGTGTCGACACTTTTAATCAATAATGGCAGTTTGCTTTGGGTGGAGCTCCTATAAGGCTTTGCCTTTTGATTATGTTTCTGAGTGCCTATGTGTTTTTTTAAAGTTTAGCATAAACATCAGTCCTAAAATACAGACTGTATGTCCTTGTATCATCCCCAATAAAAGGCTTCAGCCAGTCTTTGAACTATGAAAGGTTTGATTCCCTCTCCTTTCTGTATCTTTAACTGTACAACTTATATTGAAACGTTATGAGCTAGCAGCTAGCTACATCCCTCTTTGTAATCCAGGCGGGATCAGAGGCAACTTTCCACATGCGTGATTCATTTGCAATATAGACACAGAGTGGTGGGTCGCCTGCCCTCCCTAACCACAGGTGGGGCTTGCAGGACTGTGAACCTGACCCTCTGTCAGTGCTTGGAACTAAGACCCCCTCAGTAGTTCCACAAGAGTAAAGATCTGGCCCAGTGTTTTACAGGCCAAGGTGAAAACCACACATCTATTCCACCCACACAAGCAGGGATGAATGCCTTCAAGATGAAGAAGGAAGTCTTTAAGGCTTGGTTATCTCTGGGGGTGTCCTGAAACAGCTGATAGGCCTCCCATTGCCAGAAGGACTGTATGTGTTGTGGTCGTTGGAGCAAATATGCAGGCATGGGAAGAATTTGAAGAAGGCTATGGAGATGGACCTTTGGTTACTTTCAAGAAAGTTCTGTCAGAAAGCTCAGAAACTATACACTTGTGCCAAAAACCAGCTCAAACAAGAAATGCAGTTATCACCACACTCAGTGTGAAATTTGGGAGGGGAATTGGAGACCCAGACTTAGAAAACTGTTTGGCAGTAGAATCACCTTAATCCAGTCTCTGTCTTCTCTGCAGAGGAGACAGAGACGGATGACTCTGATAAGTCAACTTCATCACCATGTCAGAGGTCACTGATGTTGTTAGAAAGCTCCCAGGTGGTGGGCGATGCTGAAGGCTCTGGATCTTTTTGAACCATCGTGTTTGACACGCTTCTTGTATGGAGGGCCAGGACAACAGTTGTGAAGGGGCAGACCAGGGTAAGATACCCCAAATCAAAACCTGTGCAACAGTTGCCTTCCGAAGTAACCTAATAAGTAAAGAGAATCCCACCTGTATGCAACCAAGTCTCAGTATAAATACAGCTGTCTATGAAGACCTCAGAGGTTTCTTAGAAGAGATTAGTGAACGAACAACATCATGAAGACCAAGAAACACAGCAGACAGATTAGAGATAAAGTCTTTGGGAAGGTTTGAAGCAAGGTTAGGTCCAGAGTACTGTTCAATCCATCATCAAGGTAAAATCACACAACAATAAATTTCCCTTTGAGATTAAATATTTCTGAACTGAACTGAATTAAATTAATTAAACAATCTGCATAGAGCCCCCTGGTATCAGTGGAGGACTTGCATAGATCCATAGCTCAGGCAGACATTTCCCAACAAATAAACCACATGACTAATCACTGAACTGACTAAGAGTTGTATTTGTTAAAAATAAAAAGCATGCACCCTTTTCCATCTCATCTAAGAATTTTTTTAGTACTTTCTGTTGGATTATCACATGAAAGCCCAATGAAATACATTGAGGTTGGTGGCTGTAAGATGAAATGTGAAAGAGTTCAATAGATATGAATACTTCTGCATGGCACTGTAAAACTTCTAGAGTTGTGATTCACCTTGCAGATACAATATTCTTTATTCAAGGAACTGCTGCTTCTTTAATTTGTCTTACTTAATAAATCACTGTGGCCTTGGTTCATTACATCTGCATTCAAGTCATCCATTAACCTTTTTAAAGTTGCGTAAGTTAGTTGCTTTAGGGTTCACACAAGTTTCTGATATGTGTCAGATCCTGGAGATTAATACTTGGTTCAAGGAACCAGAGGCAGCGGGATAATAAAGTGATTCAACCTATTCAGTTTGGTCACTGTCTGAACTATGGTCTATACAGGGCTTGTCCTCTCTGCAGATTCATGGATTTGTATGTGTCAGACCTTAGATTTCATAAAAGTGCATCAAAACATGTAATAAGCAAGGAATACATGTGCATTAGCAGAACAAGTGAGAATGTGTGTGACTGAGTGTAACAGCAGGAATATAAATTAATAATCTCCTGCAAAACTGCATCGTTTCCTCAGCTGCCCACTAAAGGTTTTCCCTCAGCCTCCTTCTCAGGGTGCTGCTTCAAATATAAAATGCCAGTTCTCTTTCCTCGCTGTCCAGAGTCCTCTGACTGTGAATGCCCTCTGCTCACTACTGAATGACGATGGTAGGAAATGCAAACAGGCTGCGCTGTGGTGTAGGTAGGAGTAAGTACAGTGAGTCAGCCAGCTTCATAGGCACTGACGACACCACTGGTATCACTTGATGCATTTTTATTCTGTTTCTCAAAATGCCTGTTTATGTATCATTCCACATGACTCAAAGCATTTATAAAGATAAATCACTTGCAGCACAACTGTTTGTGGGTTGACAATTGACAAAAGAAAGCCTGAATGAAGATGTTTCCTCTGATTTTATACCTTTATAGCTTATGCTGGGCCATTAAATTACAGTTTTGATATTTATTTGTTTTTTTTTAAATATATATTATCTGTGAGGATGAGAGTCACTAGATTACTATATTTTAGTCCAGTTCTGAATAAATTTCTGCAAAATGTTACATTCATTTATTTTTACACATAAATCTATGCAGGATTTCATCAGCTTACTCTATGTGCTCTTAGATGATGGTGATTTTAGAGGAGTTGTTGCTGCCTGTCATTTTGCTATGGGTTATAGGGACGTTGGTGGTTATAGGAACAATTTGTAGAGTTAGTAAGGTCCAAAGGAATCACCTTTAAGTGAATTCCTATGTTGTCAAAAACATCCAGTCCGCCTCAGACTCTATAGACCCCAACAATCATGCAAATTGTCACAGCCATGACCCTGCCATGGTGGCACAGTTAGAGACATGCTTGGTTTATTTGGAGAAAACCTTGGCTTTCTAAACAAGGTTTTGTCTGAAAGGGTTCCTATACAGTCTTGAAAATAATGAACCTACTTTTAGAGTTACTGAGTCAGAAAACCCACAGATAAACACTCATTAAGCTGCTGCAGAGCTGGCCCAAGGTTTGCTGGGGCCTTTAAAAGAATTTTTATTTGGGCCCCCTTTCAGTTAAAACACATCACCCCACAAAAACAGGTTTCCCCTTTTTATTGGCTGAGCTTAACAGCATTCATGGATAATTCGTTGTTATTTGCTGAGATGTATTTGTAAACAAACCGAGCTTGATACAACAGTTTAACAATGAAGATCATTCTTTGCACAAAGTTTAAATACCTTAAGTTCGCTAAATTTATCGCTGCGGAAACCATCACATCAAATTTAATATTATTCTCATTCTCAATAAACAAATATAAAAATTCTAGCTCTATGGTTTCTGTTAATGGGAGGCCCCTGATGCTTTGGGGGCCCTAAGCAGCGGCTATGTTCGCCTATACATTGCGCTCCTGTTTTGGCATCAAGATCTTCTTTGATCAGAATTTTGGACTGGATCTGTGTGTGCTTTTAAAAATGGGTCTGGATTTTCAGGAATAAACTATTTATTTTTTCACACTGACCTGTTGTATATAAGCAACTGGAAATAGTGCCGGACAATCTGTATACATGAAAATGTTGCCTTGCTGTCCAAATGCATAAAATATGTATAAATTCATTCATGCTAGCTGGTAATAGTAGTAGTAGTTAGGTTGGTCACAGAGCAGAATATTTGGTGAATCCTATTTTCACACAGTTTCTGCATGAACTGCTGTTCATCTTACATTTCATATAACTTTAGGTCATGGTGAAGACTATCATCTTTTATTTTGTCATCATAACACATAAAATCACAGAAAGTGAAGTTGATTTTATTATCATGCATGTAGACACAATGCATGTATAATGTACTATACAGTTTGCATTGGGACAGTTCATATAAAAAACATACCTGGGTTTTTCCATTTTAATGGACTTATTTGCTGCACACTGTAAAGACAAATTATCTTCACTGCTTGTTTTCTCTGCAGTTTATTTGGCTTTTCTAAGACTTTGCACAATTTCTGCTGTTGATAATTTCCTTTGAGTTTATCTGCTCACATTTTTGCCTTTATTTATTTATTTTTGCCTTTATTTTTGTTATGTTTTGGCAGACAGGAAGTGGGGTGGAGAGAGAGGGAAGACTTGCAGCAGAGGTCTCTGGGGTCAGGATTCGAACCCGGGACGGCTGCGTTGAGGACTGAAGCCTCTGTATGTGGGTTGTGCTCTCTCTACTGCACTGGGCCATATCCACAGCATAGGGAATATTGTTATTCCAGCTCTTCAGGCTAAATTACTTTAAATTAACAAATACAGGAGCAACATATTCGTGGTATTTTAGCATTATGTTGCAGAGGATGGCTACATGTGGGCTCCTCAGAGGTAGGAAATTATCGGCCTCAGCCAAGGAGAGAATAAGTAGTTAAAAAAATTTAATTTAATCTGGACTGGTGGTTATTTCTGGCAGGAGCAATCTCTTCCAATGCTGAAAATTTACGGCTGCTGCTATGGAGTGGTGGTTTTCAGGGATAATGGATTACCAAGTTATCAGGAGTTTACTCAGGAGGAATGAATGTTATCTAGCCAGACTCATGGTAGCGAAAATCACAAAGCAAAATAAATGGATAAGATGCTGTTTTGTTCAGTACCTGCAGGTTAATCTGACCTGCATGTATCACTTGTTGAGTGGACGCTGTTATAATCGAGTTGCATTTCTTAATGGACACCATTTAATGGAGAAATGGACTAAGCACTGCAGGGAAGAAGGTCTTTCGTAAAATTAAAGGCTGCTGATGGATATGTGTGTTTAAATCAGACAACAGCCAATGTTTTGTGTTTTCTTCTGTGTTTTTTCTTTGTTTTTTTTATGGGATTAGGCTGAAACCAATTAAAATACAGGAGGTCCGGTTTTACGTAAAACCCATAAATACTTTGTTTTTATTTTTTTCCTGTAGCAATCTGTTACAGTATTTGGTGCTTTTCTTAGTTTTCGTGGTGATTTGGTTTTCTTTTGTGCATGCTTTTATAAAAAAAAAGTCACATTTGAAGTGGTAGTTTAGCTGTTAATTTGCTCCTTAAAATAAGAACATCCTGTCCAAAGCTACCAAAGAATGATAGAGATTTGATCTTTTTTGAAAAATGTTTTTAGTCTATTTAAGCTTTCTGCAGCTCAGAGCTTCAGGCAATAATCTCGCAGTCAGAATAACTTTTTTAGACCTTAGAATGCTTGAAAAATAGTTGTGATTTTAAAAAGTGAAGATAAGCGACCAGCGGCTGGGACATTGGTTCATTATAAACCTAACAGAGAAAATATGTAACAGCCTGCATCTCTTCTCCACTCTGTCAGCTTAAAGACAGTCGAAGAAGGTCCAGGAAGACTCTGTTCAGACTCCGGGTTTGTGTTTCAGCAGGGGCGCTTAGCCACTAACAATTAGTCAGGACACTGTTGAGACAGATGACAAGCTGCAGACAAGCTGAAATACTTAAATACACTTTTGCTCCTTCTATTGTTAACCTGAAAGCAAAATGTTTATGTTAAAGTGCCATTATTTTAACTGCTTTAAAGATGTGAATTACTTTATTTTTCTACTTAACAAAACAAACTGTCACATTTCAGGTCGTGCATCTGTGTCTGTCTTATGTTTGGCTTGGTGCGCATTAACCACTCAACTATTTCCTAATGTCAGCGATGCAAACATTCAGAATATCTGCTACAGCCTCATGTTTCCTAAATGATTGTTGTTTTCCATCTGTACCTAACATAAATACAAAGACATTAAAAGATAAATGTTCTATTGGAACCCTTTAAGACAGGGGTGTCTAAAGTGCGGTCAGGGGGCCTCTGGACTGATTCTGTGCGGCAGTTCAAGAACGAAATAAACTGGACCCACTAGCACAGGTGGAGGCTTTTATTTTTAATTTGGGCGAATTTATGACCAACAAATTAAAATCTTCTTACAATGGAAAATGTTAGGTACAACACAAAGCATTTGCCTTTATATAACCACACGTTTTTTGCATTCTCTTTAATATCATAGTAAATAGGACCACATCTAGTTTCAGTTTTATTTATATAGCGCCAATTCACAACACATGTTGTCTCAAGGCACTTCACAAAAGTCAGGTACATACATTCCAATTAATCCTAACCATTGAACAGTGCAGTCAGATTCAGTTGTTTATTCAAATTGGATAAAAGTTTTTTTCTGTCTAAGGAAAAACCCGCAGATTGCATCCAGTCCCCGTGACACACAGCATTCCCCTCCTCCCCCGGAATGAACATGTAGAGACAGTGGACAGTCACTGGCGTTGACTTTGCAGCAAACCCTCATACTGAGGACCATGTAGCGACAGTGGGAAAAAAACTCCCTTTTAACAGGAAAAAACCTCCAGCAGAAAACCAGAACCCCGGCTCAGTTTGGGAACAGCCATCTGCCCACGACCCCCCTAGGGGTTAGAGAGAACAGAGCAGAGACACAAAAAAAAAAAAAAGCACTGATCCAGGTGTACTTTCTATGTGAAGGAAAAGTAAATGTTAATGGATGTAGCTCCTTTTTTGTTTTCCACCTAGAAAAAAAGAACAGATAAAACTCTGAGCCAGTTTTTTTAAGTTTTTTAGAGTCTGAAAGAGAGCACATAGAGTTTTTAGTCACAGCAAAAGCTCAGTCAGTAGCCATGTCTAGGAGAGAGAAAGGGCCCCCAAACACTGAAAGACATGTGGATCATTGGTAGAGGGTGAGAGTTTTAAGTTGTTTTTGCCAGCTGAAGCTCGGACGATGCCCCTCTCCAGACAGGTGTCACAGGTAGACACAGAGTCAGGTCAGGTGTAGCTTCTAGGAAGAGAAAAAAAAAAAAAGTTAAAAGCTGAAAAAAACAGCAAATAATGGGAAAAATTGGAGAGTAGTTGTGGGGAATGTAGCGAAGAGGGTGAAAAAAGTGGTCATTAGCCTCCAGCGCCTAAGCCTATAGCAGCATAACTACACAGATAGTTTCAGTTCAGATTATTTAGTTAAAAGTTTAGTTAAAGTTTATCTTTATCTTTGCTGTAAGGCAAATGTCCAAAATGTTTTATTTAAATTTTAATAGATTTTTTTGGCCCATGAATACTTTTAACTTGACAGTTTTAGTCCACATTACAAAAAGTTTGGACACCCCTGGTTTAAGAGGACATCATGAAATATTTTTGATGTTGAAAGTGCAGCAGGTCATTAAGGTCATTACACAGACTAATGATTTAAAATAACCATTAATTTCTTTGAGCCATGGCCGTGTATGACAGCCTCATGGTATGATAAGGTGAAATGCGTCTGTTTCTCAGTATTTACATTTGAAACTAAGAGTCTGATCTTAAGAAAAATCATAAAAGAACTGTACACTAATGTCACAGTTTTTCTCACATCTATTTTTTTTTCACCAAACATGAAAGTTTGAAGAGTTTGAGACTACAGACCCATGCAACATTTCTTTTTTACTCGAGGAAACTTTTAATGAACTTCCTCTGGGAAACGCGCTTACCAGGGTCCCCAGAGTTTCATCGGGTTTTAGTCGGAGCGCGGAAACAAATAGATTGGAAAAGCAGGCGAAAACAAACAGCTTGTAATTATTCAGAATGAAGACATAATCTGCCCACCATCACCCTTAAATGTGCCCAGTGCCTTCCCCTACAGACAGCACACAGGCTTTTTCCAGTTTAATGGAACAGTTTATAAACATAATTTGACAATGATATATATTTTTCATGCATATTCATGTCCAAATGTATTAGTTTGAGCTCTTAAGGCATCAGACCCTGACTTGTCCCACCTCATGTAATAACAAAAGATAAATGTTCTTCCCTCTGCTTTGCTACTACTGAGTGCATCTTCATCTACATCCTCCACAGCTTTATTTACGTAGATGACCTTTCTTTCTGACACTTAATGAAACAGTTTGTTTGAAGCCAGAGGCATGTATGTGATGTAAAGGCACATTCATTTTGTTACCCACCCATTCTTTGTGTTAGTAGCTAGTTTTACCTCCTATACCTAAAATAGATTCAGTGAGATACTTCTTATAGCCATCTACCAGTCTCTGGCACGGGTCTGAGGAAAGTTTACTTCACTCTTCACTTTCAGCTGTGAGATGTTTGAGGGTTTTTTACATTTACAGCTGGTTTCAAGTTATCTGACAACATCTAAATGATATCAAGATCTGGTCTTTGATTTGGCCATTCCAGGACTTTCCATTTCCTCTCAGCCTGTCCCTGGTGGATTCATTGGTATGTTTTGGGACATTGTGATGTTGCAAGGTCCAGCTCTGCTGCTGTTTCAGCTTTTGGACAGATGGTCTCACATTTTCATCAGGCACCATATGATACACAATAAAATTCAGGGTGGTCTATCACTGTGGGTGAGGCAGGACCTACTACAGAAAACCATTCTTGCTGTCTTTGGTTTATGCCAAAAGTGTCCCCTTGCTCTGGTGTCCATATAATTCCGTTTTAGACTAATCTGTCAAACGTGCATTATTATGGAGGCCCTGGTCTTTGTCCATGCTGTCTCTTGCAAACTTTAGTTTGACTTTTTCTTACAGAGCCTAGGTTTCCTCCTTGCACAGCTCCCATGAAAGTCACACCTGTGCAGTCTCTTTCTGATTGTACAGACATGCAGTTTGATAACAACAATACCAAGAGCTTGTTGTAGCTCCTGTGATTAATTTTTAGGGTACTTGGAGACTTCTTTTGGCATCTTGCAGTTTGCTAACAGATTGAACTTGCTTGGAAAGCGAGACCTGGGCATGTTGGCGAAATGAGGGAATGTCTTCCACAATTTTCCGTACATTGGAATGGCTAATCTTCTTTAACACCCTTTTGTGACTCATGATCTTCTACAATGTTATTGTTGAAGACCTCAGACGGCTCTTATGATCTAACTATGGTGATCAATCTCTCTTTAACAGTTCAGAGTGCACCAAACTGAGGTTTAAACAGGGCAGTCCTGCTTCAAAATACTGAGTAATGCAGAGTGTCCTAATGTTAGAAAAATACTTCTCATATAATTGGATTTTCAAAATGGATGTTATGCTAAATAGATAACGTGTTCACAGGTCTAAGAGGAGGTTTAATGTATATGTGTAACATGTCATATGTGGTATATTCACTGAAATGAAACTAATGGATGCATTAATAAATATTGTTTTTTAACTAAACTACTCTATTATTCCATTTGCAAATGTTATTGTTGTTAAATAGCATCCTGACATAATTCATTACATTACTCTTTACCAATAAAGGGTAAAGTTATTGGTCTTTATTACTCACATTTTAATAATGCCATAAATCTAAATAAACATTAAGTTAGGCAAATTATTTTTTTTATGTAAACTGAAGAATGTAAACTGTCCAGTCATCTCCTGTGCATTACGTTTTTCTGTAACTGACTTGTTAATCAGGCTCATACATTAGCATATATGTTTTGATAACTGGTGCATTAAACATTTCATATAAACAAATTATGAAAACTTCAATGACTTTAAAACACAAAACCTTATTGACCTGGTTTGAAGTTGTGAGGGAACTAAATTTGAGCATCAAGATACTTGTTCTCAGATGGGCAGCCTTTTACTCAGTTTATGTCTAACCAAATTGTAAAAACTTGTCACATAAAGAAATAACTGCATATTGCAGAATACGGGATAAGAACACTTTTAGTTTTAAAACACTGTCACAAAAAAACACTGTGACAAACATATGATTTAAGAAACAAAGATTGTTTTAGATATTTAAAACTACGACAACACATTTTTTCGAACATACTGAAAATGTGTATTTCAGAGGCCAACGAGATAATCCAACTAGCCTCTCAGGCTTACCCTAAACAGTGTAGATCTACTATTTCTAAGCTTGATCAGGGCTTGTTGAAGGGCAAAGGATGGGAAAAAGCCCTGAATACTGTAATAACATGTGAACAATGGGATAATATGTGTAAGTCCGCTGTCTAACTCTCCTCGCCAAAACAACAGTTTCATAGAAGCTCCAATGCATCTACCTGCTGGAGGGGTTGTGGGGACACAGAGGCAAACCACACCCACATTTTTTGGACTTTTTGGAAGGATGTTGAGGGAAAATAAGAATAGATTTTGGGTTTTAAATTATAACAACCTACTTTGTAACTATTGAAACACACAAAATCTAAAGGTTAACATTTATGCTGAGGCTGAAGACTGAACTTTACAGAATAAGATGAGGCAAATGGTTTAGACTCTTTGATAACAAATACTGTGCTTCGTCTCATAGACATTTGAAATGTTGTACGCATGTAAACATGACTGTTGTTTCATACCTGTAACTTATATATACCTATATATTAGATTGTGACTACCTGTTGCCAATATCTGTTTGTTCTGTTCTGTTCAACAAAATGATGAACAACCAATAAAAATTAAGTTTAAAGAAAATTAAGGCAAAACCTTAAGTAATAAATAACCACACATAATATGTGCATATTAGATTGCTTGTTATTGATGCAATTTTTGTGATCATGTTAGTTCACAAATGTAATGAAATGCATTAGTGGGATGCATAAAATTAATATATGATGCAACTGTATCACATGTTGTGTCTGATCAGTTTAAATCGATGAGTCAGAATGAAGGATGTCTCATGTTGTCTCCCCATTTTCTGTCCTCATCTCCTCACATCATTAGTGCAAGGAATAAAAAACATGCAAGACGACAACTTGAAGATATCCTAAAGTTTCTCCTGCTCTTTTATCTTAAGTTGTATTTCATGAAGCAAACTTACAGACTTCAGCAAAAACTGTCGCCCTTCCCACATTATTTTTAGGGACAAGACATCACAATGTCAGCCACATGAGAGGCCTGACAGACAGGAATCAGAAAATGGACATCTGGAATGACATTTGCCGGATTATGTCCTTGTTGCTGTGCTGCTCAAACACAGTGCTCCTGTCACCACATTCGAAACTGTGTAGCACATCATAAAAATGTATTCCTGGGATAAAACCGGTATAATAGCTTCTTACATCCAATAGACCCACTTTCAGTGAAATATGTGCATGTATGCCTGATAATCAGGTCTGATTATCTGATAATCAGGAAGTTTAAAGTGTCAGTGGATATATAGAGGAATTTCTTGTCTCAGCTTGTAACTAAATTCAAACAATTAATTTATAAAACAGTAATTGTTGAATCTGAACAGTCACTTCTGAGCCATTTTAACATCAAAACGTCTAAATATTTGCTACTGATGCTTTAATTTGTCTAATATTTTCCAGACAGTGGATTTTAGCAACCAGAAACCTCCAGTGTTATCAGAGGTTATTCATATTATTTACAAAACTCTCAGGGCTGTTTTTGCATTGATGTGCGTCGTTCGCAGCATGCATTTCTGAGTAGCTTGTAATCACCTCAGAAAATAGAGATTCTTATCCATCTGGCAGCAACAACGCAGCAGCTTAGTGATCGAGCGCTGAAGTAGATGAGTAAACCACTTCTTCATCATGTGGAAACAGTGCCCTCTGAGTCGGTCATGGTACAGCAGGTCAGCATACAGCATACAGCCCTCTATAAACCTAGATGAAATATGGAACAATCCTCTCCGAACCGTAGAGATTTCTGCCCTTGCACTCTTCCTGACCTCATCCTTGTTAGAGGCTCCATCCTGAGTCCTGTTTGATTTGTTTTTCCTGCTTTTTTAAGTGGTAGCATATGAGGAAAATTGTGTGTTACCCTTGTTTGTCTTTTCTGGCATTTGAATAGCTGTCAGATGGCACACACCTGTGCCAACAGCTCCCAAGCTTGCTGTTACATCATTATATGGTTGTGTATTTTCTTAGTTGGACTCACTCTGTGTTAGTTTCAGGGCTAAGGAAGCTTAAAGCTCTTCAAACACAGCCATAAAAGAGGATAATAGCGGATCAAAATGTCAAACTAGTATAACAAAAACATCCTTTGGACAACATTATAATGCAACAAAAGTGGGCAAAGGAAATGTATGTGTTGATAGAACGTTAAAATAAAAGAAAAAGAGCCAATTTAAATTAGAACTCGACACAGGGACGTTTACAAGCTGATTAACTGAAATAATGAAGCTTAATATGGATTTTTATGTTTGTGTAAAATGATGAACAAAAAAAAAAAAACCTGTAAGACCAGGATGAAAAATATAAATCACACGCTATAAAAGATAAAAGGCTTGTTTTGTATGTTTCTAACTTTGTACTAATTGTTACCATTTTCTTTCAATTAGGGGGGGTCTTGGGTTGTTTTATATTTAACCAATCGCTTTGCAGCTCACGTTGCTCTAAACTGGAGGTAAAAAACTTCTTCAAAAGGGCAAAGCAAATACCTTTTGTTTTAGACCGGTGGTTCTCAGGGCCCTCTGCCCTGCATGTTTTAGGTGTCTCCCTACTGCCACACCCCTGTCTTAAATGAAATGGGGATTAACAAGCTTTTGCAGCACCTCATACCATGCTGAGGAGGAAATGCATTTGTTTAAATTAGGTGTACTGGAGCAGAGACACATCTCTGTGAAGGACTGTGGGCCTTGACGACCAGGATTGAGAAACTCTGTTATATGCTGGTTTTTGGGCTGTAATAAATTACTGCATTTGTCATTATCAGTCTTGCAACAGTCAGAGCCACAATAAGGGCCCTGTAGGCTAATAGCACCCAAACACAAGGTCAGAAAAACCTGATTTGAAAATATCCATAGAGGAAATAGTGGAACTATGACTGAATCAAAGTGGCGAAAATCACTAAGAAAAAAAAACCTCCTATAAGTAAGATGTAAGGAAAAAAAAACATCCCCTACCGTTAATTTAATTATGTTATGATAATTCATTAATTATAAACCTGTACATTTTAAAATAAAAATGTATGGGTGCTTTAATTGTACTGGCAGCAACCTTCAGCTTTGATACTCTCCTCTTTACCTGCTGTTTGCTGGCTGTTAGCAGCAGCCACACTTCTCTACCTCCTCCTCCTCTTTTGCCACCTCACACAAACATAACAAATTTGTAATATCTGTAATTGGATTATTTTGATTGGTAATATGAGACGCAAACACAACAGATTCACATCAGGAGCAAACGGGGCGGCCGGCATAATGACACTGATTCATCCCATCGGTGCACATCTGTTGGTGCAGTGAGTCACTGGGGATCACTGGGGTGCTTAGTCACAGTATGATGAGACCCGTCTTCTTTTCTTAGCATTAACGCCTCGTCAACAAGTAGAAGTAGAAATCTGCTTCTTCAGATCACTGCTGTCATCAGTTTGGTTTGTGGTATAATTCTGTAAATTAGGCAGACTTGTTTAATTTTGTCCTAACTGTTGTTTGTTGTAAGTCTGGAAAATTTGCTTTTCACAGTCAGAACTCAAACTGAATCTCCTTTTGCCTCAAGAGGATGCTAACGTTTCATTATAGCAAAAATTTGTGTTTTCATTTATTCCAAACAGAATTAAAGCTGCTTTAGCCGTGACTTTTATATTTAACTGAACCTTGCTTTGAAAGCATAAAACACAAACTTTTCAGATCTTATTAAATTATGATATGAATTACTGAAATCTGGTTTTAGTCTATGCTTCTGAAGGAGCAAAATGCAGAAGAAGACAGCTTTAGGTAGAATATTAGGTAGAGGTTATATCAGGTAGAGAAAATTGGTTGTAGATTTTAAATTCATTAATCTTTGACTGTATTAATTAGTATTAAAAATAATTCATGTTCATGCTCCCCGACAAAAATGTCATTAAGATCCATTCAAGTTTATGTTTCGCGACAAAATGTGAAAAAGCTTAGAGAAAGCTTAAAGGGTATGAATACTTTTCCAAGGCAGTGTACATTTTATGAATGTTTATTAATCATTTTTAACCCAATGACTGTTGAGGTGTCCATCTTTGCCTCCTATTTAGTGTGTTCTTCCAGTTTGATCCTTTAGCACCAGAGACGTCTGATGCTTTAAACGAGTCAATTTGACCCAGTATGTGAGGTTTCTGCATGTACTCATTCAGACATTTTTGAATGTCAGGTTCAGTATTTCAGTGGCTCTGCTCATATTTAAATAGTAAGGTTCACATTGTGAAATTTCCTCATGTGCAGACAGTTTTTCCTGTTCCAGAAATGGATCAGCAGGCCTTTCCCTTTCTCTTCTTCGTTTTGTATTTGATGATTAGTTACTGTGTGATCTTTTTGACCCTAGTATAAGTGCAGATTGAGCTGATCCACAGGGAGTTTCAGAGGGGCGAGATTTGAAGCGGCAGAGCTCAGTACAGTTGGTAATGTCTGGCTCACATCTCTGATATTTTAGGTTCAGACTTGTTTCCCATTGCATTTCTGAGGCTTTTGAATTAGATATCTCAACTATTTCTTATACTTCAATTTTTATTTTTGAGTTACCATGGATATACAAACACACTTGAAATCCCTTTGACAGAATATCCTGGTAAATATTTCCTACATCTGGCTAAAGATAATGATTGACACATGTTTGCCCCCAAATCCTGGCTTGGCTTTACATTTCCTGTGAGCAATCCCTCCAGATAAAAACAATTTGTTCCATCCATTTGACAATGTATTTGGTTCATTTATACCATTTTAAACAGCCAGTATATTGAAAAATTAGCTGAATTCATCACATTATATCCAAACAGTAGGAAGAAATGGTATTTTGCACTAGCCAGCAAATAAAAATCGATTGTTTTAAACCCAGATTTCAAGACAGACAATAATTTAGATCCATAGTGGAGGATCTTTTCTTCTTCAGTTTGAAAAGAAAAACATTTTCAAGAAAGATATTCTACATGTTTTCCATCTGCTCATAACTATCTTTCATAAATCTGATGTTTGTACTTTGCACCAGTTTAAATAGTTCCTTCCCATATCTCACATCCCTTTCTTTCTTTAAGCTTCAGCCTCAAACCCAGTTTTACTTATGGAACATCAGTCAATACCGATATTCATGCAGATATGTGGCTACAATTTAGCCTCTCACGGTCAGTATGTGAATGCGCGTATGAATGGGTGAATGACTGATTTTAGTGTAAAGCACTTTGGATGAAAACTTCAGAGTTTAGTTGGGGTTTGGTTCAGTCTCATCTGATTGAGTTTAAGAGATTTGTTATGCAGCATAGATGTTACTTTATTATTCATTCTAGAAACATATGTACGTTCAAGCACAGTTTTTTGGTCTTAATTTTCCTTGTACCCTTGGCTGCTTTGGAAAGGCTTTTCTGAGAGGCGGCTCTTATTGCCACTTAACATTTACTCAGGTGTCTACTTCATATACTGCCTAAGTGCAGAGAGAAAGATTTTAGATGTTTTTTAGGAGGTTGGGTCGTACTTTTATGTATTTGCTGTGGGTGATTAATTTTCTTTCTTTCTTTGGGTATATTCATTCAATGAAGGTACTCACAGTTTAGACATTAGGGATAAAGTGTTTTGTATTTTTATATGTACTTTGTGCTGGTAGAAGTAAATTGAGTTAGAAAGTGGATTTGCTGTGTATCATATTTAATACTGAATAAAAAATAATAAGCATGAAAATGAACACATTTGATAAAATTTAGGAAAATTTTGCTAATGCTGCATCTGTCAGCAGAAGAAAAATCCTACATTGAGTCTGTAAATGTCATGATATTTCTTTTCCAATGGTTAGAAACAGTTCCTTCAAAAGACTGAGAACAGGCTAATGTTCTGACCTTTTAATCACATTCAACCTCATAGCTTCAACCAAGGTCTTCAACTCAAAGAGCAGAAGACAGGTGTGACCTTTTTTGAACCATTATTGATAAACGGCCTCATTTGGGCCTGGTGAAAGGTTGCTATTGGTTTTACACCTTCCTCTCAGTGAATATTTATTCTTACTACGCTTTGCTTGGATAATATAGGAACCCTATGAGGGTTTGCATGTTTTGGTCATGCATTCATGTGCCCTGGTTTCCCTCCACAGAAAGAGTTTTTGTGCATGACTGTTTGTCTCTTCAGTCTCCATTAAGGTTCTTGCTTGCTCAGTGTGTCCTCCACCTCTCTCCCATTGATTGCTGAGTTAGGTGCCAGTCCCAACAAAACCCTGAACAAAACAAAGCAGGTTTAGAAAGCAGCCTTTCTGGAGAGCTGTATTGTTTAGTTCTACTATTAAACACATCACCTTGGATTTTCTTTCCTACCTGACCATGGCTGCATAGTGTGCAGCGTGGGCTCAAGAAATAAGAAACATATCCCACAGATGTTTAATTTGACTAAGATCTGGGGGATTTGAAGGCTAAGGAAAAACCTCAAAAGCGTGCTCTTTAAATCATTCAAAGCAGTTTTTGTCACATGGAAAGGTGCATCGTTCTGCAGAAAGAGAGCCCTTGAAGTAGGTAATCCAGTTTTCATCCTGACTGGTCTGTAGCTATGCAGCCCAGTTATGCATCAAGCTGCGATATATTGTTTTTCTTTCTGTCAGAACCAGCATCAACTTGTTGGATTGGTACACACAGGCCAGCTTTCACTCCCCATGTGCCTCATTTAATCTAGGCTACCCATGATTATGTTGCCTGTTTGCCAATGTTCCTTCCTTGGACACCTTTTGATGGATACTGACCAGGGCAGACCGGTAACAACTCACAAGGTCTACAGTTCTGAAGATGCTCTCTGACCCTCACTGGGGTTTCTGGGTCCAAGATGTTAGCAACAGATCTGTTTTGTAGCTTTCACTCACCTGGCCCTTGTCAGACACTTACACTTGCCCATTTTTTCTAATAATACAGCAACTTTGAGGACAAAATGTTCACTTGCTGGCTAATATATCCCAACCAATAACAGGTGCCATGATGTAGAAATAGTCAATGTAATTTAGCTTTTAATACCTGATCAGCGCATACAGCTATGTAAATTATTAAGTTATTAAATTGTCTTTTTGTGAAATGGCTGCTGGCCATTTTATCACTTGAGTTTAGGGGCCTTTTTATGGCTGAGTGTTTAAAAGGTTTGTCTTAAGTGGATAAAAAAAATAGTTCATTAAAAATGCACAGGTCCGGGACTGAAAATTAGTGTAAAGGCAGTAGAGTCAAATAATAAAAATCTGATAGGGGCAACTACTACTGTTACGACTACTACCGCTGAAACTTTGACCACAGCAACGGTACATTATATATATTTAACACTAATGCCTGTTGATGCTTGCGGAGGACATCAGTGGATTGTATTGGAAGCACTTTGCTGCCATCTAGTGGTTGGAGTTCTGCATAATAATTCCAAGTTTACACACCAAATACCTAGATTTATATGTTTTGCTTAAGATATATTTAATTTAACGCACAGCGACAAATAATATATTTATTTTTTATGTTATTGTTACTAAATATAGGTAATAAAGGGTTAAAACATTGCTAAAAATAAGGGATGACACAAGGCCTTTTTCCTTTTTTAACCCTTCAACTATACTATACTATACTGGTTAAACAATCTTTCTGTCAGGATTGACATTTTGGACTCCTGTTTGGCTCTGTGTTTTGCCTTTTTAGTTATCTTATTATTTGGCCTTAGCAGTTTTGTTCCTTCCCTCCTCTGATTTATTATCTTGCTTGGTTTGTGTTTTCTGTTTATTGTTTATTTAGTCTTTTCACTCCTCGTCAGCCTTTGTTTTTGTTTCACCTGTTCCTCCTGCTTCCCTGCCTCCTTGTCACACCTGTTCCTTGTTACCTTGATTACCTTGATTACCTGCCTTTGTCTTCCCACAGTATATCAGTTGGTTTGGTGTCATTGTTTGCTGCTGGTTCCTTGTTGCTCGTCACCCCTCGTCCATGACCTTGATTATGCTTTGTTTTGTTTTGGCCTCGCCTGGAATTCTTTGCCTAGGAGAACCTGCAGTGTCTTTTTGTATTTGGACTCTGGTTCATGCCTGCAGGATTTTTGCATTGTTTGGGCTTTGTAAATAAACCTTTAATTTACAAAGATGAATTCTCCGAGCTCTTGTCTGCACTTTGGTCCGACCCGAAACCACATCGTGACACTTTCCTTATCTTCACAATGCAATATTAGTTTTTTTTTTTATTTCCTGCTTTATTTGGTTTGCTATAAAAGTCAAAATGAAGCAGTGTAGCAGAATCAAATTGGAAAGGTGAAAATGAACATTCCTCAGCTTTTCTAACACTTTCTGGTGCCACCTTCCTCACTATCCAGAGTTGTTTATTAAGTGTGATCAGTGGCTACCTTTTCACAACTTTCTGGATCTAAATGAATAAAAAGAGATCAATTTCATTATTTCAACAATGCTTGTCACTGATTGGTTCCTGATTATCCAATGAGGATAACTGCCAGGATCTTGAAATGAGAGAGGATCAGACGTTCTGGGTTTGAATCCCAGCCAGGTCCCTTCTGCTTGGATTTGGCATGTTTCCCTGTTCATTTGTGGGTTCTCTCCAGGGACTCTGGCTTCTTCCCATAGTCCAGGAATATTTATGTCAAGTTAATTTCTCACTGTAAACTGCCTTTAGGTGTGAGGCGTTTTTTTGAGCATGGCTGTTTTTCCTGTAGAACGGAAATAAATTTCAAATAATTGCAAAAAAAAACAATGAGAACAAACATTAATGTTTCATTTGCATGATCTATGCTTCCTGCTGTGCTTGTGAACCTACACCATTCATATCGAGAGGGAAAACTGTGATAACTTATAAGAAGTGCTTCCACTGTGGGCTGTATTTATTTTTTGAGAGCTTTTTCCTGTGTTTTCTCTATATTTGTGACAGACCGTGGCAAAACAATGAACAAGTCTACCGGATCTGTAAATAACTCAATTTGAGTTATTTACAGATCCTGAAAGAGCGGAGTCTAATCTTTCCAATAATGTCAAAGTTGTGGAAATCGAAAAAGAATTGAAGGCGATATGACCATTTGAATGTTGGCACTCTCCAAAGTACTTTAAGGAGAAAACAGGCTTCAAAGTTTTGTTAGAATCACCCCGGAAGCTGGGCGGTAAGAAAAGCTGTTAACTTGAATTACTTTGAATAGCTTGCTGCAACACCTCCCCCAACAATGTTTGTCAACAGAAGCTCCAATTACTATTTTTCTACGTAAAGATAATTTACAGCATTGCATTACAATATTTGTGTGCATTTTAACAAACATCTTTCAACTGTCCAACCAAAATTGATGAAAACACACACAAGAAAAACTAAGTAAAAAACTTAACTTAAAACACTTGACATTTACAAAATTAAGAAATGCCAACTGTTTAAGTTTTTATTTATTTATTATTTCTGCATGTTATTTGTGCCTGCAAATTGCATCATGACTGCAACCTGGTCTGAAATTAACATGGGGATACATTGTTATTCCTGCTCTATTTAATTGCTCTCTTTGTTTTTTAAAGGACTTTTTCAAATAAAGTGTTTTATGGACCATTTTAAAATACAAAGAAATTCAGCCAGTCTTCCAGGTTGCAGCAATCGATCACTGAATAGGTGGGACAATAAGGCAGCAGTTTGGGTGTTGGTGATCAGTGTGTCTTTGATCAGAATGCAGGTGTGAATAGAGCTATAGGCCAATAGTTTACACCTTTTGAATAGGTGTTTCTGAACGGGGGAATTCTGGGGAAACAATGGAAATATTTCTCTCAGTTTTTAATATTTGACTGGTCAGGTTTATGTGAACTTGTCTGCATCGCTGAAAATACATGATGTATTTTCAATATGATGCATCATAATAGTTTTCTTAAAAAGTTGTCAAACTCACCCCATGAGAAACTGAAAGGTATTGTTGCAGACTTCAATGTCTCTGATCAAATGAGTTGTCCTGGCGTGTTTTCTTTTCGTTGGTGTCTTCTTGGTGGATGTTGTCATCGCTGAAGTTTCTACTCTACGCCTGTTTGATTCAAGAGGTCCGATGATTCTCATGTCCTGTCGCTCGCTTACTGCTGCTAAAGAATCCATCCATATGTTATACATGAGCTCTGGAGAAAGTTTGCAGCTACAGGACTGTGTCCCAAGGGAAGAGTTCTCCTTTCTTCTCCCGTAGCATTTACAGTCACAGTTATGGATCTTCTCCATTTCACTGTCTCTGTCTTCCTCAAATTTTGTGACGATAATATCTTCTGATATCTTACATTCTAGCTCGTCTGCTGCCAGTCCAAAGCTTTCTTCGTCATCCTCTTCATGGGTTAGCGTCAGCTGGAATCTAAGAATGATCTCTAAAGTTATGCCGTCACTATCAACAATTTCTTCCGTTTCATTTCCTTCAGATTCAGAATCTGAAGAGTCCGGCGTCGTCGTCAGTCCTGATGAACTTGTACTGCAGGCGTGGTTCAGTTCTTGGGTGATGCGTTCAGCTCGGTCCATCTTGAAGATCGCATTCTTTTTCAAATAGCAGTGGCATTAAGTAGCCATCTGATTACTTCAAGCACACAGCTTATTGGCCGACACACATAACATAAGCCAGCGCGGAGCCAAACAAAGCCGCTATATAAATGACCTGTGGCTTTTCCCTCCCCGATATGCAGATGCGGGCTGGTTGGGTTTTACGTTGAAAGCAGGCCAAGTTTAGACACAAAATTTAATTTAATTTAAAACCTCAGAAATTGTCAGTTTTGTAATAAAATGAAAATCACTCTTTTCTCAGAAATGGATGGTTTTTCCTCTTTTTCTCCATTTGCGCTCTGCTAAATTGTACCTACTTTACTCATGGCGTGTTTGTTTTTCAAACCACTGAATTCAGCTGCAAAGCTGCTCAGAGGCTTTGGAGATGCTGCCAGTGGGACGTCAGTGCTCCAATAATGGTATATGGCTTCCTTAGAGGTATTTGTTACAACTGCCAATACGTCTTTTTTATTTTTTTTTTCTTCTTTGCAGATATCTTAAAATTCAGACACACTGTAGGGTTTTTGAATATGAACAACCTGTTTAAGGCCATGTCCGAGCATCTCAAATTTAAGCTCAGACTTTGACTAATGCAGTCCAAAGGATTCATTTTGTTTTTTGGGCCATTCACAGGTGGACTTGCCGGTATCCTTCGGATCTTTGTCCTGGTGCATAACTACTGTTCCATGTTTTCTGCATTTGGTGATATCGGCTCGCACTGTGGTTTGTGGAAGCCCCAAAGCCTTTGTAATGGCTTGGTAACGCCTGCCAGAGCAATAGATGTTGGAGACTTCTTTTCTGATCTGTTCCTAAATATATTCAGGCCTACTTCATGATGTCAGGTTCTGTTTTAGTGGTTATTTGATTCCACATGTTTGGTGGTAATCAGGCCTGGGTGTAGATGGTGAAATTGAATTTATCTTTAAAAAAACGGTGGTTATTCACAATTAATTCAGGGTTAAATTATGGGCTGTTACTTTTCACATAGGACCAGGCTGGTTTACGTAGCTGTTTTTCTCCTAAATGAAATTGTCATTTGAAAACAGCATTTTGTATTTACTCAAGTATTTTTGTCTTAAAGTAAAATGTGTTTGATGATCTGACATATTTAAATGTGGCGTAAAAGCAAAACCAAAGGAAACCTGAAACGGAGTAGATAATTTTTCATAGAACCATATGTCCAACCATATATCCAATTTGAATAAATAACTGAATCAGACTGCACTGTTCAATGGTTGGGATTAATTGGAATGTACTGTATGTACCTGACTTTTGTGAAGTGCCTTGAGACAACATGTGTTGTGAATTGGCGCTATATAAGTAAAACTGAATTGAATTGAATTGAATTGGAGTTATTTGATTGATGCTTAGTTATCGCTGAGACATTAGGATCCACTCAGTTTAGTTAGGTTTAATACAATATTTTTAATTTCACTGAGCATAAAACCAAATGATGATGTGTAGAAACAAAAATTACTGGCAGAATATTAATGGAAATGGTTTGGTTGTAGATTTGCTGCCTGGTACCCTCTGTGCAATCCCATCTAACAGTGATACTAAAATAAATGTTTTTATGTTGATGCTGTCTTTTTCATACTAAATATATGAAAACTGTAAACGGACTCTGTTGGCGTACTTCTCTTTGGTTTGTCACACCAAAGCAGTCCTAACAAAATAACACTTAACACTAGATCTAAGTATAAGGAATCCTTAAAAATTTCCATTTAACCTCTTAAGCCTGTGGGTCCCCGTACATGGGGACTTGGCCTCTTTAGCAACAATAGCACACTCTTAGCTGACTATCTCTGAGATTGACACACACTTGTCATATGTCCAGATCTTCATCTGAGACTCCTCTACGTAAGTATCTACTTCATTCTTATATCCACTGACCACAGCTCAAACACCATGCAAAAAAGTCTAAACATGTATAACCTTTCAATTGCTTGTTGTGTTGACACCAGACTGGCTACAGGTGTCACTCGGATGTTGTAGTTACAATTTATTGTGTTTACTTCCTTCTTTATAGCAAGAGTAAGAGGTTTTGTATGGACAGTTTTGTGTCTGTTTTTTGTTAGGCAGAATTTATTTTTGGGTTTTTAAACCTCATTTACTCAGGCCCAGAATAATTTACCCTCAAATTTTCACATCCATATCCATATCCTCCAGGACCTTTCTGTTACTTGATACCAAGATTAGCAGTTTAGGCATTGTACAAGTTGAGAAATGCCGTATGCATTTTTTGGAAAATAGACCCTCGGGCTTAAGAGGTTAAAGTCCTATGAATGTGCCTGTAAAGCTGTCTAGATTCGATGCTGTAAGCTTTATAGCTCGTAAAAATGGCTCGCACTTCTTTTTGATATCTTACCTCCTCCCTTCTATGGGTTGACAATCGCAGCATCAACTGTGTTTCTTTTCAAGCTTGTATTGACTTTTGCCTCTCTGTTGTTTTAACTGTGCTGCTGAGGAGTGTTTGCTGATAAACTCAATGCAGGAGCAGTCTACTTGCTCGTTTATGACCTTTTTTTTTACCTACAGCTTTGTGCCATGCTGAGTTTTCTTCCTTTACGAGGTTGATCCTCGAGGAATTCTCCTTTTAGGTAATATGATGAATTTGATGAGATCATGATCTGAAATAACATCTGTAAATGCCCCTTCATTACCTTTGGTTGAAGTTTATGTTGCACGGCTGGCTGGTTTATCTTCAGACCCGCAGTGTTCAACCGTGTCTTTGTCTCTGTGGTCACATCTCTAGGGGGCTGCAAGGTCACCAAGCGTAGGTAAGCTCTGAGTTGACGTCATGTTTCAAAGATAGCAAACCGTTTGCCTTTGAGGAGCTCCCAGTTGCCGTGGAGATGCAACAGTCCCTGACAAATAGTTAGATCTGATGCTGTGTGATCAACACACTGATGGCTGAGTATGTTCTGGCCCTGGCATTTGTCATTGCCATTCTCTGAAATTATGTAAAATTTCAGGAAAAGCCATAGAAAAGTGAGACGGGTCTTGTATTGCTGCAGGTTATTAACTGAGGGATGTACAGAAAAACCCAATATTTACATACAATGTATAAAAAGGCGTCTAACATTTTCTGACATTTAATCACTCTAAGTTAGGATTACCAAAATTATTTCTGTTAAATGCCAAAATGGAGAAAACTTTCTACAAATTCAGAACTTTATTTTTTTTGTAGAATTTCACTTCCAACTGTATGAGTTGGGTCGAAAGTTTTTGGGAACCTTCCTCATGCATAGATTGCCGGAATTCGGCCCATTTCTACTGGCAGAACCACTGGAGCTGGGTTGGGTGTGTTGCTTGCAAACACTCATTCAGCTCTTCCCATAGGCTTTCTGTGGGACTGATATCAGGGCTTTCTGGTGACCACTACAAAACATTGACTTTATTGTCATTAAGCCACGTTGCAACTAATTCGATTTGTCCAATCAAGCTCATTTTTAATTTTTAAAACCACATTATGTTCTTTGCTTATAATGCCACCATTTTTGTGAATTGCACCGGTCCCTTCTGCTGCATAGCACCCACACAACATGGTGCTGTCACCCTTGCACTCAACGTTTTGGACAGTGTCCTGAGATCTGTAAACATCCACTTTTTTCCTCCAAATGTAAGAATAATCATTTTGGCCAAACATTTTGTTTTATTTTTTCATTTGACCACAGGTCTTGTCTCTAAAAGGAAGTTATTTGTCTTTGCATTTTGAAACTGTAATCTGGTATTCTGTGATGTTTTTGGACTAATGGATTCCTCCTCTCTTAGCCCATGTCAGTACAGGACTTGTTTCAATGACGCAGTCTTATCAGCTTCAGCCAGCATCTTCACGAGGTCTTTTGCTTTTGTTAATAGACACATTTTGCACCAGAGCATGTTCACCTCTGGAAGCAGAACCAGTCTTCTTTCTGAACAGTATGATGGCTGGCAATATGCATGGTGTTTATCCTTGCATATAATTGTTTGAGCAGATGAACGTGGCGCCTTTAGGCATTTGGAAATTGTACCTGTGGATGAACCAGACATGTGGGGTCAACAGTTCTTGGTGTCTTGGTGGATTTTCTTCTTATTTTTCCAGAAGAAAAACATCTACAGTTGTGCTTCAACTGAAGTTAGTTTATCCATGTGACACTTTCAAGTCCGTATCAAAGATCATGAAGATTCAATTAAGACCATGCATTTCATAGAATTTGTATTGCAGTTTTAACTTCTGATTAAAATGAACACAAAGACAATGCAGGCGTTAAAAATTTGTTTTATTTTTTTACCACATTTTGCTTTTCATTTCTACTCTGTGTTTTCTTTAGTGCAATAAAGCAATGTTGTCCAAAATGATTTTTTTCCATAATTGAGCATCCTTAGCACCTGAATTAGCACTACTTCCTGTTATGTCTTGAAATAATAGTTTTGGTGATTTAATTAAAATCCATTTAATTAAAAAGAATTGTACACTTTTCATTTATTAATGCATTTAATATAATTAACTATAAAGAAATGCCATATTTACACTTTGTGTTTTGCTATTTTGTTATCATCAGCTTCATAATTGCCTGCCAGCAGTGAATACAGATTGCAGAGAGTAATGAATGAATTACTTTGAATAAACAGCATACTTAAGCATGACTAACTCTTAAATTAAATGTAGTTAGGATCTGTTGAATCCCCATGAATTGATCTTCCATTTAAAGTGGCACTGGACTGCTATGAGGAATACTAATGCCTTAGCTGATTTGGTATTCAGTGTTAGGATTTAGTCAGTCACACTTTAGTCAGAGACCACTGAAACTTAAAAAGCTGGCAATTAAAAAAGTGCTAGGTTTAAAATTTCAACACTAACAAAATGGGAAGGCATCATTTTTAGTCTTTGATTTAGTGTCAATTTCTGTTAGAGTTCATCCTACAGTGGATGCAGGGTTGGGTCCAATTTTTGGCCTGTTTCAGCATTCTTCTTTTTAGACGAGTCTATGTCAGCTTAACCGAGTGACTATCGTGTCACTTTATATTGCAGAAGTCCCAAATTACAGCTACTTTTACAAAGACTCAGATTCACAATTCTTCCTTTAATACTGAGCAGATTTAGTTTAATAGAGGCTCATTTTATATGTATTTTATCTGTAAATAACTTACAGGGACATATATGGAAAGCTGTATATATCTGGATATTTATCATATGGAGGCATCTAAAAGAAAATTATTCATCTCTCCTAGTTTTAACATGCTTTTGTTAGTTTCAGTTGAAGGCAACAGATGGTTTAATCTGGGAAATCTGCCTATGCAGGATCCTCTAAATGAAAATGTCTGTTTGCATATTGAACACAAACAACAGCCTTGTTTGTCTACCAGCAAAAACCTAACACTGTACCTGTGCATGAGGCCATTTACTCGCTCTCCTTTTTTATTTTACAAGGAAAACACAAAGAGATGAAGGATGGCTGAAGACTTTTCCCAGGGACTGCATTATGTTTTGATATTTTTCATTTCAGTTCAATTCAATTCAATTCAGTTTTACTTATATAGAGCCAATTCACAACACATGTTGTCTCAAGGCACTTCACAAAAGTCAGGTACATACATTCCAATTAGTCCTAACCATTGAACAGTGCAGTCAGAGTTAGTTATTTATTCAAATTGGATAAAAAGATTTTCTGTCTAAGGAAACCCAGCAGATTGCATCCAGTCAGTGACTTGCAGCATTCACTCCGCCCGGATGAGCATGTAGAGACAGTGGACAGTCACTGGCGTTGACTTTGCAGCAATCCCTCATACTGAGCATGCATGTAGCGACAGTGGAGAGGAAAAACTCCCTTTTAACAGGAAGAAACCTCTAGCAGAACCAGAACCAGGCTCAGTGTGAGCGGCCATCTGCCACGACCGACTGGGGGTTAGAGAAAACAGAGCAGAGACACAAAGAGAACAAAGAAGCACTAATCCAGGAGTACTTTCTATGGGAAGGAAAAGGTAAATGTTAATGGATGAAGCTCCTTTAGTCGTTTCATCTAGAAAGAAAAAACAGATAAACTCTGAGCCAGTTTTCAAGGTTAGATTCTGAAAGAGAGCACATAGAGTTAGTTACAGTAAAAGCTCAGTCAGTAGCCATGTCTAGGAGAGAGAAAGGGTTAAACACTGAAAGACAGGGCCATGTGGATCATCGGTAGAGGGTGAGCATTAAGTTGTTGCCAGCAGAAGCTTGGACGATGCCCCTCTCCAGAAAGGTGTCACAGGAAGACACAGAGTCAGGCCAGGTGTAGCTTCTAGGAAGAGAAAAGAGAGAGAACAAAGTTAAAAGCTGAAATAACAGCAAATAATGCAAAATTGAAGAGTAGTGTGAGAACGTAGCGAAGAGGGTGAAAGTGGTCATTATGTCCTCCAGCAGCCTAAGCCTATAGCAGCATAACTACAGAGATAGTTTCAGTTCAGATTATTTAG
Organism: Crenichthys baileyi; assembly: GCA_036173005.1. Taxonomy (NCBI): domain Eukaryota; kingdom Metazoa; phylum Chordata; class Actinopteri; order Cyprinodontiformes; family Goodeidae; genus Crenichthys; species Crenichthys baileyi. The sequence continues at coordinate 260,324 of JAHHUM010000933.1, forward strand.
TTAATCGGTGCTTATTTTCAACAATGTCGTTTCAAGGCAACCCAAGGGTCCCACTGATGGCCATTGTTATACTAAAAACCACAAGGATTGGGATACCTCTCTCTGTCAGACTGATTATAACCATTGGAAAAGAGAGGGGGTCATACAGGTAGCAGAAATGGAGGGTGTGTTTGCACCTCAACCATAACTGAGCCGGTTTAGGCTAAACCTGACTCCCCCTTACTCCATCCAACAGGGAGGGAGGAAGGCTCCCTCCTTGATAAACTAAGCCAATCTAACTATAAGCTTTATCAAAAAGGAAAGTTTTAAGCCTAGCCTTAAAAGTAGACAGGGTGCCCGCCTCACGGACCAAAACCGGGAGCTGGTTCCACAGGAGAGGAGCCTGATAACTAAAGGATCTGCCTCCCATTCTACTTGTAGAGACTCTAGGAACCACCAGTAAACCTGCAGTCTGAGAACGATGTTCAAATAGTTAAAATTATTTTGTATGTATTCAACTCCCCCAGCAGCAGCACTTTGTAAAAGCAGCTTTTTCTGCCATCACAGCTGCAGGTCATTTAGGGTTTGTCTCCTAGTGTTTTGTCAATCTAAAGACTATTTTTTACAAATTCTTTTTTGCAAAATACCCTCACCTCTATCAAATTGGATGGAAAGTGTATGGGAACAGCAATTTTTCAATTCCTGCCACAGATTCTCAATCAGATTTAGGTCTGGTCTTTAACTAGGCCATTCTAAGACATGAATGTGTTTTGATCTAAATCATTCCATTGTAGCTCTGGCTGTACGTTTAGGATCGTTCTCAGGTTTCAAGTCTTTTGCGGTTTCTAACAGGTTTTCTTCCAGGTTTAGCCTGTATTTAGCCACGAAGCATGATGCTGCCAGCACCATGTATCGCTGTAGGGGTAGTGTTTTCAAGGTGACATGCAGTGTTGCCTTTTCACCACTCACAGTACTTGGCATCCGGGCTAAAAAGTTAATTCCCGATCTCATTTGACTCATTCATACATGGTTTGTTGCAAACTTTGAACGTTGATTGTTATGCGTTGCTTTCATCAATAACTTTCTTCTTGCTACCCTTCCATAAAGGCAAGATTTGTTTTATTTTGATTTGTCCTAATTTTCCTGCTCTTAATTGCATTGTAAATCGTTTTGTTTAAGTTTGATGTTTTCTAACATGCTGTAGAAAAAAAGACAATGTCTATGGATGGGCAATGTTTGGGCAAACTCCATGCAGAAAGACCCCCAGCCAGGAGTCGAACCCAGGACCTTCTTGCTGCGAGGCAACAGTGCTACCAACTGCGCCACCATGCAGCACTAGTACTTGACATGTTAAAAATAAATTTTCACATTAAAAAAAACTGTACACAATTAGGTCCTTGCTAAAAACAATTTCTGGCTCCTAGCATTCATGCAGGTTTTACTTTGCACCCACATATAATGCTAGAGAATACATAGAACCTGCAATAGGAGGACATCCCTCACATCATGTTAAGCAGAGCAAGTCTCTGCCATGCTGCAATAATTATTAAAAGATAAAAAAATTGTGTGGTCATGGTCCTTGTATTTCCAGTTTTGGGAAACCACCTCACAGTTCACAGGACCTGTGAGAGCTTTGGTAACATTTTTGTTCCTGAATGGCACAACGCTCAATTATAAAGAGTTCATTTGGCATTCACAGGGTATCATGGCGGCGGCTGATCAGCCTTGCTGTAATTACTGTTTATCCTGGTTGCTTAGAAGAGGGTTTTTTCTGTAGCTGCAGAATGGTTTTTATAATCAGCTCAACTTTCAAGGGTTCTCCTCAGCATCCCTGCCTTTTAGAAACATGCTCACTAATGAATGTTCAGATTTGCTTCATTTTTTTAAATGTCACCATTAATGAAAATCTGACTCACAGCTAACATTAATATATAATGCTGCAGATATGTCCGGGTTCTGTAGAGGCTGTAGTTTATAGCTGGGCTGAAAAATGAATCTTTGCAGAAAGAGGCCTTAGGATGCTGAAATCATGTCATTCTTTGCTAAAAAATACAACTTGCAATTTTCTCCTTGATGGACAAAGTATGAGTTGTTCAGCCTTCTTCCCTTTCACTTCATCGAGCTCCTGATCCAACACTTCAGTCAGTCACCTTGATGATCTGTCATCAGACACAAAGCAGCTGACACACACAGGATTGAATGTAATCTGACAGCAGAGCAGAGCACAGAAACACTCCAGAGAGATGAACTCAGAGGTGATAATTTAGATGAATCCACATCCCCCTCCATGAAAGAAAAATGAGCACTGCACCCACCCCATAATACAAAGCTATTCTATTTATAATAATCTATCCTGCATTTGTAGCCATTGTAGCCATTTCTTAAATGTTAAAATAATTCAGCCCAGAGATTGATCCACTGTCGCTTCTACTGCTGAACCGCACATAACAAGTTTATTGTTTGAACTATTGCATTGATTTTTGTTTTCATAATTAATAATTAAAAAGAAAATTGCTGTTTCACATTGATTGGTTTGTTAAAGCAGAAAAAAACTACATACATATTTATAAAGCTTTGTCTTCATAGAATTTAACCCTGTTTTTTATAATAATAATAATAATAATATGAATATAAATAGTATTAGTAATTTAAAGATAAAATGAGTGGAACTCAAAGTTTTAGAAACTATTATCGTGACCAGAAAAAATGACTTCAGCTTAGTTGTCTCTTCTTATAAGGAAAATCTGACAATCCAGGATGAAAATGTACTTGACTGCCTAGTTATTTATTTGCTTATTCCAGTTAGACAGTTCTTGTGTAAACGTTTAAATATAATTTTGTCAGCCAATATAGTATACGTTTGAGTTTGCTGTGCTCCGATCTCATCAATCCAGGGCCACGGTGCTCAACATTTCATGGAGTGATGAGCGTGAGAAAGATCACGCGTGAAGCAGCAGCACAGTTTGAGTTGACTTCCCGAATCATTTATACATTTTTCTGTTTGAGGAAATTATATTAAGGAAGGTGCTGATATGTAAACTTGATTTGAAGCATTGATAAGGTTATGATTATAACATTAGTCCTCTTCAAAGCACATGTCTCAGGTCTTGCTCCCTATCTACTCCTCCAATATGTTGTCATGTATAAAAAGAGACATAAATCACAAATTAGGATAACACGCCAAACATGGAGCAGTGACATTAATCTTTGACCTTTTCTGAATGTTCATGAGTTCATTTTTGTTTTATTTTTTTCCCTTCATCTTCATCTGCTTTTGGAAACTTCAGAGATCTTTGTTTTTTAGGATGCGGTTCTGTCGGCCTCTGCAAACCATGACCTTCAGCACTAAAGCAGTTTACAGCTGAGTGTGAAGTAGCCAGGATGAGAGTTTGCTCCTCCAAGTCTGAGGTCATGGTTTTCAACCGGAAAACGGTGGCTTGCTCCCTCTGGGTTAGAGTTTAGTTTTTGAATCAAGGGGAGAATTGTATGCGTCTTGATTTCTTGTTAGAGATGGATGATAGGACAGAGTGGGAAGGTTCTGACTGTCACTTATGGTTGTGTTTAAATCATGATGGGAAGAATGAGATTCCAGATATTAGTGGTTCAAATTAGCTTCTTCCTAATGGTGACAGAGCTCAGTGTTAGAGATGAGGCGAGGAGCTCCATTGTTCTGGTGGAGCTTGGAGAAGAACTGCTGTTCCTCTGCATCGTAAGTTAGTGGTGTTCAAAAATGCCTCTCTTTTAGGTTTTCCAGGCACGTACCACTGTTAAGGGATGCTGGAGCAGACCCATATCTCGTTTGAGGGACTATATATCTGTTCTGGCCTGGGAAGAACTTGGGATCACCTAGAATGGGCTGAAGAGTGTAGGACAGGGATGTCCAGGTTTCCCTATTAAATCTGTTACCCTTTCAACCCGATCCCAGAATGAGAAAGGATGGATGGGCGGATCGATGGATATTTTTCGTGTTACAGATAGAAAACACAGCTCATCTTTACCTGCATGAATAAAAACAGCCAGTAGTCCGTACCACTGCATTATACCTCAGGACAGTTATTTATGGTTGCAAAATATTTTTTTTATAGTTTGTTTTAAACTAATAAAAACCAAATCTTTTGAACTTTTTTAAATTAGATATAATATTCTAAGAAAAAATATGTGCAATTGGCACAATAGTAAAAATTTATAATTTGTATTAATTACTGTAAAAACAACACGAATTTCCTATAATAGTCTAAAGAAAATGCATTTTTTTGTTTTATATATTAAATTAGTCAAAGAAAAATTACAATGGCAGTTACCAATATATTCAAATTATTCCTTAAGGAAAATGCATATATTTGATTTAGACTGAATCAGCTGAGTCTAGCTTGCATGATTTGAATTAATATGGAGGATTAAACAGCATATTTGGGAGATTTGTGGTATTTTTAATGGCCTCTTTGTTTGCCCATGGGAGCCATCTACTGGCCTCCCTTGGCAGCAGTGTATGTATGTGTGTATATATATATATATTCACATATTTCATGTATTTCCACATTGGTGAAATATTTATTCTAGGATGGATTGAAATTGAAGTTTCATTTTGCAGAACATACAGACACAGACCTTTTTTATTTATTTTATAAAACCTTGTTTCTGCCTCTCCGGTCCCCCCTTCACAAGGGGGACTGGTGGGTGTGTTCCAACTACAGAGTGATCACACTCCTCTGCCTCCATAGTAAGGCCTTTGCCTCTACAGGGTGCTCGAGGGTTCATGGGAGTCCAACCAGTCCACATGTGTTTTGTGGACCTGGAGAAGGCATTCAACTGTGTCCCTCACGGTGCCCTATGGGGGGCGCTCCAGAAATATGGAGTTGGGGGCCCTTTATTAGGAGCCATCTGGGTTATGTACAAGCGGAGCAGGAGTTTGGTCCGCATTGCTGGCGGACCTGTTCCCGGTGTGTTTTGGACTCCGGCAGGGATGCCCTTTGTCACCGGTCCTGTTCATAATTTTCATGGACAGGATTTCTAGGCTATTTCTAGGTTTGGGGACCAGTGGATGTCGTCTCTTCGTTTTGCAGATGACGTGGTCCTGCTGGTCCCCTCTATCCAAGACTTACAGCATGCGCTGGGCCGGTTCGTAGCTGAGTGTGAAACAGCTAGGAGAATGATTAGCTCCTCCAAGTCCGTGGTTCTGGACTGGAAAAGGGTGGTATGCCCTCGTCCGGTTGAAGGGGAGCTCCTGCCTCAAGTGGAGGAGTTCAAGTATCTCGGGGTCTTGTTTACGAGTGAGGGGATAATGGAGGTGGAGATCTACAGACGGATCGGTGCGGCGCGCAGTAATAAGGACGCTGTGCTGGTCCATTGTGGTGAAGAGAGAGCTGAGCTGAAAAAGCGAAGCGATTGTCAAATACCTTACTATTAACTATTTCAGGTGAAATTCTTAAAAGAAATAAATAACCTTTATTATATAATTTTCTCAAAACTTTTTTAGAAACAGAAATTTTCAAACTTTTTATTCAGTTTTTTCTTGAGTTCTTTTTTCCTGAGCGTACAAAAGATGATCCAGAAGGGGATTAAAATGTGTGAAATATCCATAAAATATTTAAAGGTGTTCTTCCAGATCCAGCGATTTTCAGATCTGAGGTGGAAGGTCTGTGAACCTGAGACTGAAAATAGACCTGCTCAGGTCCTCAAATCCTAGAAAAACCTGCCTTCGGGTCACTCTTTCAGTCACAGTAATCAAGTCACATACTTGCTTTCCTCTGTGAAGTCAGTGATGGAAATCAGCAGACACTTTAAGCCATTCTTTGTTTGATAGAGCAGATTAAAACATGCATCTTGCTTATCATCTGAATGTTTAGGTACAAGCAGATTTAGGATGTCAGTTTGTGTGTTTTAGTTGGATTTACAAGGGCATGTTTTGGTTTAGAGGAGATTTGGGTTGCGTGAGTGTCTGTGGGTCAGAGATGAAATGCAGTTTTTCCACTGCCACTCAGGAACCCTGGGAAGGCACAATGCACACTGCTTGAGATGACAGTAAAAGTTAAAATGACATTTCCAGGATTCCTGTTATCTTTTATCTTAAGCGTGCTCTGTTTTTAGACAGAGTGGGGCCTCAGTGACACGCAGAGTCTTGGCTGTGGCCTCCCAGCGCTGCACTGTTGGCATTCATCTACACAAGCAGAGACGCCAGGCCGCTCGTCACTGTTTGTGCTCCTCTCTGCTGAAGGAAATAGATGTAATCTGGTGCTTGTTGCAGGTTCTCTCCTGCATGAAGGAGCTCTGGACACAGCTAGTTCCCCCGTGGCATGAGCTAACATAACTTTAATTCAGGCCTGGCCATATTTAGGCAGAGCTCAGTGCTGTGTAAACACACCGCTTACTGCTGAGGGGAGGGCTCACTCCTGCACTCATGTCTGTGTCCATCAACGGTGGATTGCAGAGAGTCCTGTTTAGAAAGGTGATGAAGATCCTGAAGCTGGCAGCATTTAGGGACCATCACAAGTGTCTCAGAGTATGAAGCGTATTATCATAGGAGAGGGTTGTGAGTCATTTTCAATTCCCCTGCTGACCTGAGATGGAAGACTTGGCCTACCTGTGAGGACTAAGAGTGCAGTGTGAGTGATCAGTTTAAGAGGGAAGTTTCGTTGAACCTTACACATCAGCATGAGTGAAGCCCTGTTGGAAAGCTCTGGGGAGGTGGCCTGCTTCCCGCTCAGCAGTGCCCAGAACATTAAGCTGCAACCACAGTCACCGTCGGGCTCGCCCTGCGGATCTCCCAGGATGTCCCCCTGCGATTCTCCTCGACACTCCCCGCTTCTGTTTCGCAAGCTCCTGGTGAACCGCAGCATCGCTCTGCAGCGCCGCTTCACCTTGGCGCACACGCCCAGGTACTGCTTTTGATTTGAAGTTGTGTGCAGTGGAGGTTTAGCTTTGGATATGAAACACTGTAGGCTGGGATGGAAAAATAACAAAGATTGGTATTCTGAAGGAAACATTAATTGTCTAAGCTGCCATATTGAAACTCAATAAAGTCAAGTACACACAATATTGTGCAAACGTTTTGAACCAGAGTGAATATTCAGAAACTATTTTAGACGTTTTTGTATTATTGTAATGTGAAGTAGTCTTAATTAAATAACCTTTAAATATGCTGACCAGGACAGTATACTGTTCTGTGTTTGCTTACAAAAAAGGAAAGTAGACAAGTAAGAGACAAATGAAAACATGTCTGTTGTAAAAAACATTTACAATAGATGAACAGTGGATTAATCTGGGGAATCATGATCAAGTTTTCAGCCAATAGCTCTTTAGAAGAATAATTCAGCCCCTTTCACTCTGACACCCATAAATAAAATCCCGTGCAACCAACTGACTTCAGAAGTCATGTTGCTAGTAAATAATGTCCATGTGTGTGTAATTTAATCTCACCAAACAGTGAACAAACAGTTTGGACAAGGAGAGCATTTCTTAAATAAACAGTCAAGAAACCCATGGTGACTCTGGAGGAGCTGCAGAGACCCACCACTTAGGTGGGAGATTCTGTTGTCAGGACTAGTCATGCTCTCCAAAAAGGAGATTGACAAGAAGAAAACAATTGTTTCAAGGGAGTGTTTGTTTACAGAAAGCCAATTGCAGTTTGCCACAAGTCATGAAGGGAGCACAGCAAACGTCCATGGGACAAGGTGCTCTTGTCAGATGAGACCAAAACAATACTTCTTGGCCCACAAAACTGGATGCTTGGAGGCATATGCACATCCCTCTGAATGCAGCATCCGCTCCATGAAACATGGTGGTGGCAGCATCATGATGCATGCCACACTTTGCAATTGCTGTTTGTTACATGTTTTGAAAATAATTAATCTTTCTCCTTCCACTTCACAATTTTGCATTCTGTTATTATAGATCCTTATCAAATGCATTTAATTAAATAGGTCGTAATGGAATAAAAGCTGAGATAAAAGTCAAGGGGTGTGAGCACATTAATCATTGTATTAGTTTCTCTGCAATGGACTTTGTCCTGTGTTTTTGTCTTCTTATTTTTTATCACTGTAATAAATTGTGTGTCATGGGATTTCTTTTGCAAAAAAAATAACCTTATTGTCTCATGAGAAGGTAGCGCTGGGGAATGATGATTTTGTTGACGTCGGTAACAGCGTCATCTGAATGGCCTCATTGTTCTTTAAATAAAAAAGGGTCTTGTTTGGAGCCTAAGGTGTTCAGGAGGCCCAGTTCAGGTCATGTAGCAATGAGAAAGGTTCCTTTGGAAACAGATAGATTGCTTGTGTCTGACCTCAGGTTTCTGTTTAGCTGAGACAAAGCTGTGTTAGGGGAGGGAAGGAGCAGTTAACACAAGGCTGGCCCTTCATGGCTACCCTTTCCCTTATTTTTCTCATTCCTCATGACTGCTGAACAGGCAGCCTGTGTCTGGTTTACGTCAGAAAGGAACAAGATCATGCCATTTGCTTATGTTATCAGAAAGCCATCACGTTTTCCAAGTATCTGCAAAACCCCACTATGCATTTTGATGGATTAAGATTGCAAAAGGGCATGATCAGCAAAGAAAACAGAGTTATTGTATGAAGTCCTTTAAAAAAAAGAAAGGGGCATATTTTTCAGTGCAGAGCCATGACCTGTAGACCACTTGGAGAAACTCTGAGTAAGCTTCACAGACTGAGGTCATGCTACTGTTGTCTGTAAACACACTCTTCACACTTTTTGGGGAGGGTTTTGAGAATATACAAAATGGAAACAGAAGCTTGTAAAATATTTTTTAGCATTAGGATTTTAAAAACCCAATGCTTAATGATCACCTACAATTAATTGTTTCATAAAATAAAAACAAAAGAGGAGACCAATAAACAGGTTTTCTAATACAGAAATGTTATGTTTTAGCCTTCACAAACAGGAGGAAGACAGTTGTTGACACCCATCACAAAGTGAATAAATCACAAAAAGTGATTGACAAAGAAGTTGGCTGTTCATTGAGTGCTTTGTCTAAGCACATTAAAGAAATGTTGAGTGGAAGGACAAAGTCAGCCAATAACGAAAAATTTCCAGCACACAAAGCACTAGAGTACAAAGACTTAATTCCTTGTATTGAGCCTCTCCTGAACCAACGAATGTAATAGAATAATCTTACCTGGGAGGATGAAAGGAGGGATAAAGTACTAGACTTTTGCTCAGTGGTCCATCGTTGTCTTTTCAGATCAAATTTAGTGCTGCATTTTATTTGGAAACCAAGGTCCTGGAACCTGAAGCAAGAGTGGAAAGGCACAAAATCTGAGTTGCTTCCAGAGTCAGTGATGATTTGAGGAGCCATCTGCTGGTGCTGATCCACTGTGTTTCTTCAAGTCCAAAGTCATGTCTCAAACATGAGAGACATAAAACCCAACAGAGAAGACAGACTGAAGGCTGCTGTTAAAGAATTAGTTTAGATTGTTTTGAAGTGAAGTTATCTATAAAAGTTTTCTTATCTGTATTGAAAAGATGTTATATCAGTTTAATAATAACATCACAAAACATCGATGAAAACGTCCAAACTAACCCTATTTACACCTCAGGAGAGGGACAGGCTGATCACCTCGAAGGCGTTGATGCAGTAATTCATGCAAAAGGAGCCCAGACCCAGTACTGGCTGCATACACTTCACAGCAAATGGACATACCTTTCAGTAACCTCATTGTTACATAGTAAAAATCCTTTTTTATTGATTTTATGTAACCTTCGTGCAGGCTTTCCAACCACACATTTTCTTTCCACTCAGGCTTCTATTGATACTATGCTTGCCATGGCTTTTTGTGGTTTACTTTCCTTGTGGAGGGTGTGAGTGATTTTCTGGACAACCTTAAAGTAAGCAGTCCTCCTGATGACTGTACAGGCCATAATGTCTGTTTTAATAATCCATTTCATTTTATCTTATGTTTTTACGAGACACAGAATTTTGTGTTTTCAGTATCTGTAAGCCATAAGCATAAAAAAATATAAATATCTGTTTAAATTATATCGCTGAGTATTTTAATTATTTAATATAATTAATTTGACTTTCACTTTTAAAATAATTACTGAAATTTTAACTAATATTAATATTAACACGTATATCTGAGCTTCTTCCTGCTTTTATATTTGTCAGTTTATTTATGTGTTCCTAATTTTAACCTGTTTTAACTCCCACAGCAGTGCAACTTTAAAAATAGAGGAATATTTCTGTGATGCACTCTGACATTCACATTAGTGACAAGCAGTAAGCTGAACACAGACCTTTTATTCTTCTAATTTTTTATTTTATGTTTAAGTAAAACCCACCCAGCTAAAAAGAAATTTGATACAAAACCTTTTTAATAGAATTTACTGGGGAAATTAATGCACAGTTGCCTTTGGAAAAAGAATTAAAAAAAAAAAAAAAAAAAAGTTAATCAATTTTCATTTGGTGAGTTACGGAAGTTGTTGGGGGCAAGTTGGGCGTTTTTTTATTTAACTTACCAAAACCCCAAAGGCTGCAGTTTCAAAGTTTTTGTTCCCAGGGGGTAAATCCCTTTTTTTCTTTAAAATAACTTTTTTTAAAAATATTTTTTTAGAGTTTTTAACTCTTGCCCCACTGGGTAGAAATCCCCTTTACTTTTAAAAATAAAACCCAGGTCACCAGAAAAACCCTGAAACCCCCGGGTTTCCCTCAGTTAGCTGTCCCCGGAAGCCCCCGGGCCCCCCTTTTGGTGATCTCCCTTTTAAAACTAGGTAAAGGACCCTAACAAACAAGCAAAAAATGTGTTTAAAACCCAGCTTTTCCCAGTGTTTGCCTTTATGCTGCTTTGCCCCATAAAAAATTTTTTTAAAAACATGTCAGTTTTGCAGGTATTTTGGCCTCAAGCAGAGAAGCTGTCAGAACCAGTATTTCTTTAAAATCTAAAAATATGTCCTAATTTTTTGACCTCACTGTTTTTTGACCTTATCACTGAGTACAGATTTGGGTTTGGGAAATCTTGGAAAAAGGGAGAATTTAGTAAGTTTTTTATTACACATAATAAATGTGCAGTGCAAACCTTCAAAAAAATTTTGGGTTAGTATTTGGGAAAGATTTAAAAAAAAAAAAACATCAGGTGATTCACAGTTAAACTCAATGTGCAAATAAAATTCTCCTTATTTCAATAAAACATACTTGGGTCCAAAAGGGTTTAAAATTATAAAACCCCTTAAAAACCTCAAGAAAAAACTCAAAAACGCTTATATTCTTTTCCTTATTTATTTAAAAAGTAAAAACCCAAAAGGGGAAAAAAACTAAGTAAAAATTTATCTCTATGGACTTTAGTCTCGGGTGTTTTAATAAAAAATGCAACAAGAATGGCCGCCTCTTTAAAACGATGGTGTTGTGGCAGTTTGTTGGTCTGCAACATACTGTCGATCAATGACACAATGCCAAGAAGGAAAGACAACAGCAACAACCTGAAAGGAGCACTTTTCTGCACCAATCTGCAAAGGGGTTTTAAAAAAACCCGGGGGTTTTCCAAAAAAAACAGGGCCGCCCTTCACTTTTCCGAGTAAAACAACTACCCCCATCCACTTCGTTTCAGGTTTTTGCCCCCTTTTTTATCTTTGCGGGGGTTTTTGTGGGGGCGTTGGGGGCCATGTCCAGGTGTTACTGGGCAAGAGGTGCACCCAGCTTGCCGTTCATCACAGGGAAAAACACAAAACATAAACTTGCATGCCCCCAAAATTTCCCCAATTAAAAGGGTGATGATGTGGGTTTGGATTTTGGGACCCTGAACTCCTGTGTATTTCATATTGTAGAGTCAAATTCGAGTCCTTCTTCCCTTGGGCCCCCCTGGGTCATCAAAAAGGGGCAGTGAAACATAACCACAGTCCAGGGCTTTAGATTAAAAAGCGTAGTGAACCCTTGGGAAAAACCCTTTTTCAAACCTCAATAAACTAAAGCAAAACTGGAAACTCGACCAGAGTTCATATACACTAATAAATGTCCTTTAACTTAGAAAAAAAGTTTAAAAGCTGCCTTAGAACTAGGATTAAAGTCAAATTTCAGATGTGCATGGTCTCAGCTTTGACAAGCTAAGACAATTTACAATAAGTTAAACACTGGAAAACACATAAACTTACATCGTGTGTAAAAAGCTCATAAGTGGAGTTTAAGAGATAAAATAAGTACTTGTGGAACCTAACCTGTGGAATCTGTCAGCTTTTACAGTGTAATCATACAGAAAACTACTATTCCATATGCATGTGTTGAACAATCACACACATGTCCTACATTTTATTTATCTTTGATTAATAAGTAATGATACTCTTGTGTGTTGTTTGTAAAACTGAAGTTAGATTTACATCATTTTAAAACTTGATGTGAAGACTGGATCATTTTCCTCATGTTATTGAAAAACATGAAACAAAACAAGTTTTACTTCCTTTTAACAATTAAATAAATACATAAAATAACAGAGTCATTCATGAGTTAATGTTTAGGTTAGTTTGGTTTACAATGTGTTGTATGCTCTAAACACATGGCGCCATATTACACCACATTGACAAGATAATAATCTTTAGAACATCCTGTTTTTTAAGTTTGCAACATATGCAAAGTGTTTAGAGAAGTGGTTATCTTGGCTATAGTTTGCTACAGTAAAAATGTCTATTAAGCTCAAATGTGTTCAAACCTTCAACTGTCAGTTGCTGTTTTTCTGATGTTGCAGATTTCTCCACTAAGCATTGTGTAAGAAAAATATTAATCTTCACTGGTGGGTCATTTTTCCCAGTTTTACCGCTCAATAATTTCTTTTTAAAATAATAAACTGTATATTTTAGATTGACCATATCTTTTATTAAACTTTAAGTGCATCTTAGGACCATTTACATAATCAAGAAACAATGAAATGTAATAATCCCCCCTGAGCAAGCATTCTCGTGTATAGGACGCTCATCTGGCGTAACCATTTGGGGTGAAAAGAAGGACAAAAGACAATGAGAATAGCTGAAGATATTTAAATCAAATAATAAAAAATATATAGGCCATTTGAGTCACTATAGATGCTGATTAGAAACAGGCATCTGTAAAGCAAGCACTATATGCAAATAAAAGCACAAGGAGAGAGTGATGCAAATATTATGTAATATGTATGCAAATGTATGAAGAGATGGGCTCAGTGCTTTATGGCTCTATGGCTTTATTTAGCAGCCTAACCCTACTGTGACAAAGAGGCTGTTGTAGTGATAAATGGCTATTTGAGTATGAGATCTTTAAGGTTTTATTGGATTTAGTCATAAAGGTCTATGCATGAAGAGATGAATTTCAAACTGAATTTTACGTAAAAAGATAAAGTTCAATCAGAGAAATGTGATCAGTCCTGTTCCTGTTGGTGTTTCAGGGAGAAACTTAAATGTCATCATAATAGGGAAAAACAAAACTTCAGCCTTAATTACAAATTTATTACCTAGTTAAAGACAAAGTTAGAAACTTGTTTTGGGTGAGGTAAAATGTCTTCAAGATTCTTTTCAATCGTACAAGAAGTCAATTTGCGGCCGTCAGTACTTACATGCTGATTTACTTAAGATTTTATTTAGATTTAAAATATAATGCTGTGTCTATTTAGCCTGAAATTCATCTAAAATGAAGGCAAAAAGCTTTCTTATGCCTGAATGAGTTGGACTTTGGAGGAATAACAAGGAAAAAATTAACCCAGAGATTCAATTTATTCAGGGCTTTATAGCAATGCAGCATTTTCACAATGTGACTGATTGGCACCAGTTGACCTCATAGATAGCTATATTTGAATGTAATTTATATACCAATAAACATTTATGCCATGCTGCCAAATAACACTGCCTTTTGGAAGCAGGAAGATTATTAATCCAAGCATATATCCCTGCAGAACATGTTGACTAACTTCTGCAAGACTATTCAGCATCTGTTAAAACGCATCCACCTGATAGATAAGATTTAAATAGACATTAATCTACTGCAGTGCCATTAATCTGAAGAACAAATTTAATATTAACAGGACAGACCGATGGGCTGCAAAAGCCCCTACTTCTTATAAATGAGGTGCTGCAGTTGCTCCCAGAGCTGCTATGCAAGAGGAAATGTTTGTGACAAACTACAGATTTTTTTAAATATTCTTTGAAATGATCGACTAGGTGGAAACAGCTAAAAAGAAGACAATTCAAAATATATCGACAGATAAAGACTTTTATTTTTTTATTTTAGCAGCTCTTTATCATAACATTGCTATCTTATTCACAGTAAGATTTGTACTAAAAATTCAGTCTGGTTTCACATGCAGGGTGTGCATATATGGATTGCAGGGGTGTCATCTCACAATACATCATCTGTAGTAACATTCATCTTCATAGTTCCTGACTTTGTGTAATTTAATGTGTGAGAAAGTAATGAGACTTCAGAGGCTGTGAAATTTATCACTTGTTTTTAGCTGGATTGTCTCTTCCTGTAGCAGTTAGATTTTTCCCTCTGGATTCCTAGTTTTTGTTGAGCGGTTTTCAGTAAAAGGCTCATGCAGATCAATGGACTATAATCAGTGGCTCTCACTGCATCAAATATTTATACAATACTCTATCTGATGAATCCCAGGATACTTGACACCAGCAAGCCAGTGGCAGGGCTTGCAAATACACGTCCAGCACTAACCTACTGTGGTTTCATTTTCTGTTAATGACTGGAAACTAACTGGATTTAGGAAAAGAGTAGAAGTAAATATGTTTAAAAAGAAGCATGAACATGGACAGTTTTTGCAGGTCTTGGGAAGGTCTTGCATTAAGTGAAATCGTGTGACAATTCCTCCACTACTTTGAGCATGTACTAAAGTACATCACCATATCTGCAATATATTTGGGCTCTATGTGGACAGTGTGGGGTATAGGGAGCCTGGAGGTAACAGTAGTGCAGCATCCATGAAGTGGGGTCCAGACAAACCGCCAGGGCTTGCTCAGTTGTTCATGCTGAATTTAAAGCTGGACTGGCCTCCCTGGTCTCACGCCAAGGCTACAACCTTACATGCCCACACCCCACTTGGAGATCTCTAAGTAATTTATTGCAACGCTGTGAAGCACTTTGCTTACCGCCAGCACTTTGGCCTCAAGTGCAATGCTCCCGCTATCAACACTCTATGCTCTCTAGTTCTATAAATACTTTGCTAAATTCAGGTCCTTGGCACATAGATGGGCATGCGCTGCACTCCCTACTGAAAGAAACTTGCTAACTTCCGAACTCCACCCATGCATGGCTGGGATGGTTGCTGGGAGACTTGAGGAAGTTGTACTTTTGAGCACAGTGTGTGCTATTCAGGCTAACAAAGATAAAGCATGGCCATCACATTTGCAATAACGTGGAGTGGGTTAAAGCAAGAGCTCATAGAATTCATAATATCATTTTAACGTGAAGTAAGACTCTTAAACATAACTTCAGGCTTCAGAACCTCAGTTCGCTCAGCTCAGAATGATCAATGCACAAATACTCAGACATTTTTAATTTTAAGTGCATACTTCTTTCAAATTTGACCTACCAAGATAATAACAGAGAGCACTGCACCCAGCTTGACCTTATTTTAACTTGGCCACAGCATGCAGGATGGCATGCTTGGCAGTCGTAAACACTGTGCCGAAACCCACCCCACCGACATTCCTCCACGCTGCTGATAAGCCCATCGAAACACTTCTTTTACAAGCACTGTGTCTGTTATTGTGAGGAAAATATTTCACAAAAATTCACAGATTTTAGGCTTAAATGCAGGTTAGTGTTATAGCTGCTTCCTGAAGGCCATGTGATCTCCAAACCGTAGTTTGATCTGTTTTTTGTGTCGCATTTGAGCCGAAACAACAATTGATGCTGACAACTAGTTAGCAACCTCGAGGCTTTGGAATGGTCCTGAAATAATAAATCTGTCACATCTCTGCTGGTATCTACTCCTTTTCTATACTGTCCGTGAGAAACTCAAGAGCATTATGTCAGAAAGGAAAAAGAACAGTGAGAAGAACAGTGGAAGAGACAATGAAGAGAGATAGGTAGGGTCCTAAATATAGGACAATACTTAATAATTAATAAAAATATGCTAGAGGCTGCAAAAGTCGAGATCAAAAATCCGGTTAAAGAACTTTGGCAAGAGATGAAAATCATTTAAATTGGAGTTCATAGACAATCTCCATCCAACCTTCAGAAAAGAAGAAAAGAAGAATGAGCAAAAATTTCAATCTTTATATGTGCAATGCTAGTGGAGACTTGGTTCTTCTTCTTCTTGGACACTTGGCAACTTCAGCGAAAGGTAGTTCTGCAGAGTATTAACTTAGGGGATGCTTACGCATGAACTACACTGCTCAAAAAAATAAAGGGAACACTCAAATAACACATCCTAGATCTGAATGAATGAAATATTCTCATTGAATACTTTGTTCTGTACAAAGTTGAATGTGCTGACAACAAAATCACACAACAATCATCAATGGAAATCAAATTCATTAACCAATGGAGGCCTGGATTTGGAGTCACACACAAAATTAAAGTGGAAAAACACACTACAGGCTGATCCAACTTTGATGTAATGTCCTTAAAACAAGTCAAAATGAGGCCCAGTATTGTGTGTGGCCTCCACGTGCCCGTATGACCTCCCTACAACGCCTGGGCATGCTCCTGATGAGACGGTGGATGGTCTCCTGAGGGATCTCCTCCCAGACCTGGACTAAAGCATCCACCAACTCCTGGACAGTCTGTGATGCAACGTGACGTTGGTGGATGGAGCGAGACAAAATGTCCCAGATGTGCTCAATTGGATTCAGGTCTGGGGAACGGGCGGGTCAGTCCATAGCTTCAATGTCTTCATCTTGCAGGAACTGCTGACACACTCCAGCCACATGAGGTCTAGCATTGTCCTGCATTAGGAGGAACCCAGGGCCAACCGCACCAGCATATGGTCTCACAAGGGTTCTGAGGATCTCATCTCGGTACCTGATGGCAGCCAGGTTACCTCTGGCGAGCACATGGAGGGCTGTGTGGCCCTCCAAAGAAATGCCACCCCACACCATTACTGACCCACTGCCAAACCGGTCATGCTGAAGGATGTTGCAGGCAGCAGATCGCTCTCCACGGTGTCTCCAGACTCTGTCACGTCTGTCACGTGTGCTCATTGTGAACCTGCTTTCATCTGTGAAGAGCACAGGGCGCCAGTGGCGAATTTGCCAATCCTGGTGTTCTCTGGCAAATGCCAAGTGTCCTGCACGGTGTTGGGCTGTGAGCACAACCCCCATTTGTGGACGTCGCGCCCTCATACCATCCTCATGGAGTCGGTTTCTAACCGTTTGTGCAGACACATGCACATTTGTGGCCTGCTGGAGGTCATTTTGCAGGGCTCTGGCAGTGCTCCTCCTGTTCCTCCTTGCACAAAGGCGGAGGAAGCGGTCCTGCTGCTGGGTTGTTGCCCTCCTACGGCCTCCTCCACGTCTCCTGGTATACTGGCCTGTCTCCTGGTAGCGCCTCCAGGCTCTGGACACTACGCTGACAGACACAGCAAACCTTCTTGCCACAGCTCGGATTGATGTGCCATCCTGGGTGAGCTGTACTACCTGAGCCACTTGTGTGGGTTGTAGAGTCCGTCTCATGCTACCACGAGTGTGAAAGCACCACCAACATTCAAAAGTGACCAAAACATCAGCCAGAAAGCATAGGTAGTGAGAAGTGGTCTGTGGTCCCCACCTGCAGAACCACTCCTTTATTGAGTGTGTCTTGCTAATCGCCAAAGATTTCCCCCTGTTGTCTATTCCATTTGCACAACAGCATGTGAAATTGATTGTCAATCAGTGTTGCTTCCTAAGTGGACAGTTTGATTTCATAGAAGTTTGATTTACTTGGAGTTATATTGTGTTGTTTAAGTGTTCCCTTTATTTTTTGAGCAGTGTATGTTTACTAATTAGGGGATTTATGAAGCAGTTATGTTGCACTGGAGTTCATTTAGGGGTATTAGAGTAAGTGGGGCTGAATACAAAAGCACGATACACATTACAGGTTTTTATTTGCAACTATTTTCCAAACCATGTATTCTTTGCTTTCCACTTCACAATTATGCTCTACATTGTGTGGGTTTATTAGATAAAATCCTGTTGAAGCTCACTGAAGTTTGTGGTTGTAACGTCACAAAGTGTAAAACAGTTGAAGGGGTTTTGACACTTTTGCAAGGCAGTAAATATTCTTTGACACAAGCCCAGTGTAAAAAGAAAAGCTAAATGTATATTTTGAAAAGCTGCATGATCATTTTGTGTTTTTTTCGCTTTGCATGCTCACATGTTTTTGCCCTCCACCCACCATCCCTGCTTGCCTGCTTTCCCAGCACCAACTCTAACAATATCCTGTTAGCTTCAGGGCAGCATAAGGAGGGTATCAGGTCAAGCTGCATGCTGATCTCACGTGTCAATGAAGGCTGTGCTGAGCAATGCAGTTAGTGCACTCAGATCTCTTTTTGACAAGCTGGGACACACCAATATGTTCCCCTGTGATGGTCTCTCTGTGAGAGCATTGTCAGTCTCACTGGGCATGAAAAGAATCAACACTTCACCGCTCAACGGTTTGGTTTGGGAGCCTAAAACGAAGGCTGAGAGGCAGCCCGGACCCGACTCGTCTGGTTTGTGGAGATTCTGCATAAATTAGACTTCTTGACAGCTTCGAGCACACAATGGGCTGTCCTGAGCTCCCACAGTGACCTCGGGGCTCTCTGGAAGCACTCACCCGCTCAGAGGAAGAGGTTAACCCTCAGTGACGCTACTCTGCAGTGTCACTGATATCAGCAGTAGCTCTTCTCTTCCCCTTCTTGCGAACACAGTGAGTGAGGGAGTGACAGAGAGTAATTAAGCTTTTTGAAAGCTTTCTTATTTTTCTTTAACTCCTCAGGGATTTTTTTCCTGGACTGTTTGGATCTGTAAAGACCTCTGGCACGCAGATAAACTTTGTCACATGTGGGATTATTTTGGCTGTTTTTTAACCACAACTGTTGAGGACTAACTAATAATCTCAAAGTGCAGCTAAATCTAGCAGCTACATTTCTTCTTCTTCCTTCTGGAGACAAGGTAAACATCTGAGTAACCTTGTTGGGGCTTGCCTGGAACTCCTTCAGATGAACTCTGCAGCATTCCTCCATGTGGTTTCTCCTCCATTCTGAGGCAACAAAAATTATTCCTATATGTTTTCAGTGTGATTCTATCAGTTTTGTTTTAACCTCTGATCTGGATTTCTCCTTTCGTTTTGGTTTATCTAATGGAGAGCCCCGTGGAATGAATGCAGAACCACCAGTCTGTTCGTAGAAGAAAACTACTTTTAAGTCTGGGATTTAGCACAGGGCAGATGGGCAATCAGATCCACGCCTGAGCCTCTTTTGAGTCTGGAGCTCAAAAGGAAAATGAACAAAGAGGTCCGAATGGCAAAGAAGGGGCCACCAAGTATCTTCGGACATGGTCGAAGACACTCGTGCTTGGGGTATGTTCCAACACTATCTTCTGCATCTATCCAGTGCTAATAGTCATAGGAGGGTGTGCACTTCTACAGGCACGACTCATGAATTCATTCATTGCTTTCAGCAGCTCTACAGAAGTAAAAATATAACATAGATAGTTACACAGAAAGAAAACAGACATTGAATTTGTTTCATGAAGCACTTGTGTTATTGAAATATTTAGATTCAATGAACAGTGACAGGGTGCAGTCATAAATCTGTTAACTGGAAGATAGAGAAGCTTTTGTTACACTCAAGAGGAAATCTTTGTTGAGAGGATGTAGATAATAACACAAAAATAAGAAACTGACAAGGATGGGTATCAGATCAACATCCTTCCTGTTTGCTCTTCAGCTGTGTTGTTAGTTCTGACAAATTCCAAGGAACTGTGAGGGTTTAAAATGATAGAAAAGTCCTCTGCAGTTGGACGATGACACCAAATTAAAGACCATAAGTAAGTATTGTGATCTGTTAAAAGTGATCACTGTTGAAAGTGATGCACACTCTGACTTGTGTGTGAAAGTCTTAAACTTAGATTGTGTTTTTTTATATACTGACATTTCCTTTATTATAGTTCATCCTGAAATGTGTGACATTCACAGTTTTAATCCCAACTTGGAATGATTTTGACATGTAGATTTTTTTCAGTAACCTATTATTTGTGAGATAACTGTAGGAGAAGAATTAACATATTTTAGAGACAGTGCCTTAAAGTATTCACACCTCTTAAAATGTTTCATATTTTGGCACTTCATTGTATTTTACTTTACTTTTTTACAAGCAAAAATCAGTCAGCTTTTGTAGCAGTTACACGCAAGTCTTTTGATTCATGTTTCTACCAGCTTTGCACGTCTAGAAACTGAAATCTCTACCTATTCTTCTCTGAAAAATAGCTCAATTTCACTTAGATTAGTTGGAGAGAAACTGTGAACATCCATTTTCAAGTCTTGCCACAGATTCACAACTGGGTTTACAGTAGGTATGGACTTTGGCTGGGCCATTTTAACTCATGCTCCAATGCAGCTCTGGCTGTATGTTTAGGGTTGATGTTTTGCCGCAAGGTGAACCTTCGCCATAGTCCCAACTCTTTTGCAACCTCTAACAGGTTTTCTTCCTGTATTCGGCACCATTCATCTTCCCATGAACTCTGACCAGTTTCCTTGCCCCTGTTGAAGAAAATAATCCCCACAGCATAATGCTGCCACTGCCATGTTCAATCATGGAGATGGTGTGTTCAGCATAATGTGTTTTCCTCCACACATAGTTTTATTTGGTCTTTTTTCATCTAAACATCGTTTCCTGACTCGCTCCTCTAAAACAACCCAAAGTGGATCAATAATATTTAGATCTGGTGACTGTGCAGGCCATGGGAGATGTTCAACTTCACTTTCATGTTCATCAAAACAATCTTTCACCAGTCTTGCTGTGTGTATTGGTGCATTGTCATCCTGGTACACGGCACCGTCTTCAGGATACAATGTTTGAACCATTGGATGCACATGGTCCTCAAGAATGGTTCGGTAGTCCTTGGCAGTGACGCGCCCATCTAGCGCAAGTATTGGGCCAAGGGAATGCCATGATATGGCAGCCCAAACCATCACTGATCCACCCCCATGCTTCACTCTGGGCATGCAACAGTCTGGGTGGTACACTTCTTTGGGGCTTCTCCACACCGTAACTCTCCCGGATGTGGGGAAAACAGTAAAGGTGGACTCATCAGAGAACAATACATGTTTCACATTGTCCACAGCCCAAGATTTGCGCTCCTTGCACCATTGAAACCGACATTTGGCATTGGCATGAGTGACCAAAGGTTTGGCTATAGCAGCCCGGCAGTGTATATTGACCCAGTGGAACTCCCGACGGACAGTTCTGGTGGAAACAGGAGAGTTGAGGTGCACATTTAATTCTGCCGTGATTTAGCCAGCCGTGGTTTTATGTTTTTTGGATACAATCTGGGTTAGCACCCGAACATCCCTTTCAGACAGCTTCCTCTTGCGTCCACAGTTAATCCTGTTGGATGTGGTTCGTCCTTCTTGGTGGTATGCTGACATTACCCTGGATACCGTGGCTCTTGATACATCACAAAGACTTGCTGTCTTGGTCACAGATGCGCCAGCAAGACGTGCACCAATAATTTGTCCTCTTTTGAACTCTGGTATGTCACCCATAATGTTGTGTGAATTTTAATATTTTGAGCAAAACTGTGCTCTTACCCTGCTAATTGAACCTTCACACTCTGCTCTTACTGGTGCAATGTGCAATTAATGAAGGCTGGCTACCAGGCTGGTCCAATTTAGCCATGAAACCTCCCACACTAAAATGACAGGTGTTTCAGTTTCATTGTTCAACCCCTGTATATCCTTCCACTTCATATTTACGCACTACTCAGTGTGGGTCTGTCACAATAAATCCAAACAAGAAGTGTTATTTTTGTGCTTGTAAAAAGGTTGTGAATACTTTTGCGAGACACTATATGCTATTAAATCTGAACATTTGAAACTGCAGTTTTGCATGAGATAAGTAGCATTGCTAGTCGTAGCATTTCTTTAGCAGCATTGTCTTTTATTTGCTGGCATCTTGCCTAACACTCTCTGAGAGGAAGCTAGTTTTTTGTGGTGACACTCGGTTAATAGGTTTCCTGTGTTGTTGTTTTTTCCTCTCAAAGTTTCTCAGACACATTATTTTTGCTCTTGAATCAAATGCTGGTATATATTTATAGGTGATGGCCCTATACAGGAAGATGCACATGTGGAGCAGTTTGTGAGTAGCTCATGTTTCTCTGACATATGTTTCTAAACTGTAGGAGGGTGTTTGAGATCGGTTTTCTGCCTGCTGTAGCTAACGTCACAATAAAGAGCTGGCTCATATTACTCTGATGATCATCACGCACCGGTTTCTGCATGTCTGTCCATTTGTGATGAGATGTTGCGCTTGCGTTTTTTTTCTTTAGCGTTTTTGATTCTGTTTCTGCACATTTTGCTGTTACATGTGCTGTTGGTGTTCTTGCTGGTGTCTCTCATGCCCGATCCTGTCTCTACTAGTGATAAACATGAAGCTGGTTGGAGTTTACAGGGGGACCACCCAGTTCTTTACACTGCTGCTGGGTCATTTGGTGACTCAGCCTCCCATACTGTTACCCAGCATGACCACAAACACACACCATGCCTTCATGTCAAAGACAACTTTACGTACACTGTGTAGTTACTGTGTAAACACTTTACCTTTTATTTTCCTAAACTTTGCTTCCAATGATTCAGAGTTTCTTGTAATCTTTGAAAGCCCTCTTGATCTCCATTTTCCTCCCATGGACAGTGGCAGTTTTTTTTTCTTTTTACAAAAAAATTCTCACAGTAAAAACATATTGTACATCGGGTGCTTAAAAATCAAGGAAGTGGACAGGTGGAGGGCAAAGAAGTCTCACGCTGTAAAAAAATCTATCCACTAAGAAGAACAGTGTCTTACAGTGTTAAAAAAACACCAATATGATATAGAAGACCTCAAACTGAGACCTGCATCATTTAGTTGGTCATGCCCAAGTTTTCAGCTAATTGCTGTTACAAATATATTCTGCCTTTCAAACTCTGTTATCATTGGTTTTCATTACATTGAAAACAAATTGTGTTTTTGTGGAGCGATGTTGGTTAAATAACCACTGGTTTCTTTGCTAAATTATCTGTCATTTGAAAACACAGCTCTGGTTCTTGGATTTAAGAGCCTTCTTATATCTAAATTGTTCAGATATTTTATTATATTTATTTTATAGAATGGGATTTTGTATGAAATTGCATCTGCTGTTTATAGCTGCAGGAAACAAAATAGCGACAATATCCGATTTAAAAAGGTTTTTGATAAGTAGTCTGTTCGTCGAAGCCTCAAAACTGCCTTTTCTTCCCCACCTGTTGCTCTGAACTGCTGGTCAGCTGGTAGAAAGAAAGGGATGGGATGATATGGAAACTAAAGGAGCGGCATTCATTAGCTAGTTATTATACAAAGAACAAAACACCAAAACTGTATAATAATCTGCACAATAACCACTACTAAACTTCTACAAAGTTGAGTGATCATTTATTGCTATAGAAGACGTTGTATTACAGAAAAAGTTACAAGAAATAAATGTAATAGAAAACATTATTATAACTGCACTAATTAATATGTTACAGTACTTTAGCAGTGTAGGAATACCTTTTGCTTCCTACTTTAAATAAACTCAATCATATCATGTTATGCATTTGTTTAATCTTTTAATATAAATTCTGTGATACTGTAAAAGCTCATATTTTTATTCAAGGTTGTCATATAGGGGAAATATATACCAGTTTATGCCGCCTTAGAAATATTAGAGCGATTCATACAGATGCATCTATAAAATGATCTCTCCAATGTAATCTTTTTGAAGCAATCTTTCAGACAGATGACAGAAACATCTACCGTAGCCTGATAATTTTAGTTTCAAAGTTTGAAAACAGTTTTAGACCCTCGAATACACCAGCCATCAAACCTGTTCAGTCCAGGACATCACCCAGTTCACTACCAGTAAGACTTGCTTTTAAAGCACAGTACACCCAGTGCCAGTCGGGAGCAGGGCAGAGTGGGGATGGGGCGAGAAGTGTGGAAGTCGGGCAGCTTTAACACAACAGACCCCCAAAATAAAACCGCCTGAGCCTGGAATAGCTCCCCAGTCCCACCAGCCTGGCTGTAAGCGACACGTGAATCTGACACATGTTCCCTGGTCATTATGTATACAAACACACGCAAAATAGCACACTCCCAGCAACCTGCCATCGTCACCAGCCCCGCAATCCTTATTGATTGTTCCAGCAGAGTCACTGTGGGTGCTTTTTGATCCCTGTCTGTTTCATGCGACTTTGAAAAGAAGCAATTCATAGAGATTAGAGCTCATCCCTGTAGAAGAAATAAATAGTTTTGTTGAGAAGTTTTATTGTAATTTGTTTTAATTGCAGAAGAAATTTGCCTCCAAGAAGCAGAAAAATAGCAGCTGCAATGTACTGATTTCCATTGTCAGCTGTGATAATGGGTTTGTTTTGCTGTTGTTGTGGTTGTGTGTGGCTTTCTGTGTGTTGTACTTCCTGCTAAGTGCAAAGGTAGCTTATGTCTAGGCAAAGTGCGACATCTACTGGTCAGACAAACTCAGAAAAATAAATTTGTTAAAAGCAATATACAGGGGTTGGACAATGAAACTGAAACACCTGTCATTTTAGTGTAGGAGGTTTCATGGCTAAATTGGACCAGCCTGGTAGCCAGTTTTCATTGATTGCACATTGCACCAGTAAGAGCAGAGTGTGAAGGTTCAATTAGCAGGGTAAGAGCACAGTTTTGCTCAAAATATTAAAATTCACACAACATTATGGGTGACATACCAGAGTTCAAAAGAGGACAAATTATTGGTGCACGTCTTGCTGGCGCATCTGTGACCAAGACAGCAAGTCTTTGTGATGTATCAAGAGCCACGGTATCCAGGGTAATGTCAGCATACCACCAAGAAGGAGAACCACCCAACAGGATTAACTGTGGACGCAAGGGGAAGCTGTCTGAAAGGGATGTTCGGGTGCTAACCCGATTGTATCCAAAAAACATAAAACCACGGCTTGCCCAAAATCACGGCAGAATTAAATTGCCCACCTCAACCCCTCCTTTTTCCACCAGAACTGTCCGTGGGGGAGCCCACGGTAAAATATACAGGGCCCGGGCGCTATCCCAAAACCCTTTGGTCACTCATGCCAATGCCAAACGTCGGTTTTAAATGGGAAGGAGCGCAAATTTTGGGGCTGGGGACAATGTGAAACAGGTATTGTTCTCTAATGATCCCCTTTACTGTTTTCCCCCACCCCCGGGAGAGTTACGGTGTGGGAGAAGCCCCAAAAAAGCATACCACCCAGACGTTGCATGCCCAGAGTGAAGCATGGGGGTGGATCAGTGATGGTTTTGGGCTGCCATATCATGGCATTCCCTTGGCCCAATACTTGCGCTAGAGGGGGCGCATCACTGCCAAGGATCCCCAATTTTTGAGGACCATTGGCATCCGATGGTTCAAACTTTTGTATCCTGAAGACGGTGCCGTGTATCAGGTTGACAATGCACCAATACACACAGCAAGACTGGTGAAAGATTGGGTTTTGGGGATGAACATGAAAGTGAATTTTGAACTCCCCCATGGCCCGCACAGCCCCAGATCTAAATATTATTAGCCACTTTGGGGTGTTTTGGAGGAGCGAGTGGGGAAAATTTTCCTCCACCAGTATCACGTAGTGACCTGGCCCCATCCTGCAAAAAAAATGGCTTAAAATCCCTCGACCACTGTGCAGGACTTGTATATGTCATTCCCCAGATGAATTGACGCAATATTTTGGCTGCAAAAGGAGGCCCTACACCATACTAATAAATTATTGTGGTCTAAAATCAGGTGTTTCAGTTTCATTGTCCAACCCCTGTATATGTTATATCCATTTAGTTTAT
Organism: Crenichthys baileyi; assembly: GCA_036173005.1. Taxonomy (NCBI): domain Eukaryota; kingdom Metazoa; phylum Chordata; class Actinopteri; order Cyprinodontiformes; family Goodeidae; genus Crenichthys; species Crenichthys baileyi. The sequence goes on from JAHHUM010000933.1 coordinate 286,249, forward strand.
TTAACATATATCAGGGCTGTTGAAGCTGCTAATGCATTTCTAATAAAAAGAAATAATTAATCATCAATTAAATGGGGGGGGGGGGGGGGGGGGGGGGGGGGGGGGGGGGGGGGGTTTTAGATGAGAAGAGCAGAGCTTTTTCCTCTGAAATAACACTTTCTTATCAGCTCCCAGCTGTTTGCGTTGTAGGAGTGCATGAGTTGAGTCCTGCAGGAGAAAATCAATGTGGGGCAAACTAAACGTGACAGCTATTCTGTGGTTCGAATGTAGTTTTAACGTCTGCTGTGCTTTTTAATTCCCACTTCAGCTTAGGGTAGAACAACATGTTACCTGTGCACACGATCCTAATTATGAAGTTAAAAGCAGAAATTTACATATGCTGTACAAAGAAACATGTAAGAATGTTTCTAACAAACTTGTCCTGTTTTAGATCGGTTAGAATTACCAAACTTATTTCTTCAAATTCAGAAGTTTACTCATACTAAGATAACTTTGTTTCAATCAGTTTGGCCAAACCCAATCAGTAATGTCATGCATTTTAAGCTTCTAATAGGTTAATTCTGAATATTTATGTTATTTGTATTTTTGGTCAACAACTTAAACACACTGCGTCCTTGTGTAACGTTGTGGAAAAAACAACAAATTATGCCAAAATATCAGGCAAATTGTGAACCTCCACAAGTCTGCTTCATCTCTACAAGCAATTTCCAGTTGCCTGAAGATGTCACATTCATCTGTAAAACATATCCAAGTGTAAACATCATGGAAATATCCACCAAAGTGTCACACAGGCAGGATGTCCTCGCCAGAACAAGAACAAAAGACCTTTTAAAAATGTTGCCAGAAGCTGGTAGGAGAGAGCCATGATCCGCAGTTCAATGATACTGATATTGGCTGAAAATACTACTTTGCAGGGAAGAAGCCCTCACTTCAAAAGAGGCATAAAAAGCCAGATTATAGTTTGCAAATGCACTGAGAGACAAAAACCTTAATTTTTGGAAACATGTTCTGGAATCATTACTGGAAAAGAGGGAAGTGTGTTGGGTGTTTTGCTGTATAAGGTAAAGGTGAACTTTACCAGTTAGAAGGCATCATGAGGAAATAACATAATGTGGAAATATTGAAGTAACAACTCAAGACATAAGCCTAGAGGTTGAAGCTTGGGCACAAACAGGTGATCCAAATGGACAATGACCCTAAGCATACTCCCAGATTTGTTACAAAGTGAGAAATAGAAAAACTGTGGGTAGAGCTAAAGGTGACCTAAAAACCTGACCCAGTTACATTGGTTCTGTCTGGAGGAACGGGACAAACTATTGTGAGAAGCTTGTGGAAAAGTACCCAGAATGTTTGACCCAAGCTATACGAAGTGTATCCTACCAAAAACTAGGAAACTTCTGAATTTGGGGACAATTTAAATTGTATCTGAGTTTAAAAAAGGTGCTGGCTTAGCAGCAGTTCTTTGTGTTTCCACCGCGTCGAGCTCCTGGCTCTGGCACCAATAAACTGGTGCTGCCCAGTACCCAATTTTGAGCTGAGCCAGAGGAAAGAACGGTTTTCCAGCTGGTGGCAGGTTCATGGCGACCAAAAACCAATTAAAATTAAGAATAAACCAGATAGGCGATCACTGGATGAGACATTTTTGTTGATTTAATGATGTGGCATTGAGTTGGCTCTTTGGTTTTGAAAAAACAAAAGCTTGTTTATTAGAACCAGTTCAGAAGTGGTTTCTTCCCCATTCGAGCTCAATCTCTTGTCAAACCCTCAGCCCCTCCAGAGGGTTCCTGTGGGATCTCCTCCCAAGTTTACATTTCTTGAGAGCCTCCATAGAGAAGCCTCCAGAAGACATCCTGGTTAAACACCTGAACTACCTTAACAAACATCTATAGATGCAGAGAAGCAGTGGCCCTATTTTGAATTCCCTCCAGATGAAGGAGCCCTATCTCTAAGGTTGAGCACACATTGCCTACAGAGAAACCTCATTTTAGTCACTTATATCCATCTTACAGTCTTCAACCATATCCCAACAAAACATCAGTCAGAACTGACTGCAAATCTTCTCAGTAGCAACAAAACACATGTGCCCTGGAAAGCAAAACTCCCGTGATCCTCTCATTAAAGAGGTTAGAGATCTGGTCCACTGTTACATGGCCAGGTCGACAGCTACACTGGTCCTCCTGAATCTGAAGTTTGACAGTCAGCCTCATTTCCAACAACTTAGAGCAGCTTTGGGCAATTTGGAGCCTATGAAGAAAGATTTAGAACTTTTTCCTCTAACGTCATTTTGTCCTGATCTTGCAGTAAATTCTTTGCTCTTGCTTGCCCAGACCAAGTTTGTTTTGATCATTTTTGCGTAGATGCACAATTAATTATATTTTATTTTTAAAACGTGCTATATAAAAAAACTTTTACTTGACTTGTTCCACACTTACTTCTTAGCATGGCATTGCTGGAAGCATCAAAATCATTTAATGACTTCTTGATACAGAATAATGAAATAAGGATTTTTTTTTAATGCAGTCAATTTCTGACTGCTTTTAATACTTTTTTACAGATGTATTTCTCTATGAAACATAACGTGAAACACCCCTCTCCTTCCTAATCAATAAAATCACCATCCAGTGAGTAATTAATAGAATGTTCTCCAGTTCTCTATAACTTCTTTCCAATCACCAACAGACTGACGACATCTGACACTGTACTTCAAACCGTATCGGTATAAACTTGGCACAGACACCCCCACACAAAGAGTCGCTCACACTCACAGGGACAGATGCATGCACATTCATGACACTCCTCCCTCACAGCTTGTTCTCATTAGCAGAAGTAATGCTGTCATAGGAGCCAGAAGCCAGCTGGGCTGGAGAAGTCATTTGGCTGCTTGGATTCGGTTACACTGCGGCCCAACAAACACTTCATTCCCAGCAAATCCCTGACCCCAGCATCTGCTTCAGAGTCCGATATGTTTCCCAAACATGTTACACAAGGACCCTGGAGGAGGCAAATGTGTTTTATTTTAAAGTAACTATGGATTTCTGATTGTGACGCCAACATTTTCAGCCTCATGAAACAAACATTTTGCATTGCTCATTTGTGTTAAAATTAGGCACTAACACAGAGCAGTCTAGGTTTTTGCTGTCATACTCTGTCACATCTCTGTGCTTTAAAAAATTAGGCCCAAAAGTATTCAGACCCCTGTTGCAGATTTAATTTAAAGTAATATTAAAATTTTACTAACATTTTTATTCAGACTTAAAGACATATTAGCATTTTGGGGTGGCACCCACAGCGTCCCAACCTGAATTAGATAGAGAATCTGTGGATTGAGCAAAAGATTAGGGAGATGGCACGGAGACCTTCCAACATCCACGACTTGGAGCTTATCACCTACGATAAATCCTCAAAACAGCAGTGGAAACATGCAAAAACCAGGTTAGCAAATATAAGAAGGGATTGTTTGCTGCAATACCAAAAAAAAAGTTTCCATTTATCATTGAGGAAGGTATAAATGATTTCCAACCCACCATTTTGTAATAAAATGTAAAACAAAAGCTTTTTGAGAAAGTAATTTTCTTCTGTCATGGGTAGTTTTGTAAGGTCTGATGTGTTTTCACGTCCTTTTTTTGTACAGTTTTGTTTATTCTAAGCTTATTAAATGCAAAATCAGCCAAAATCTAAAGAAAACTTTAAAAATCCTTAATTAAGCCTGAAAAGCTATTATTGAAGACCACTTTAAAACATAACAACAAGGCTGTCATTTTATTTGGAAGCTGATGCCTCATAGGGTGTAGAGAAGCTGATGTCCACACTGACTGGACCTGGTCATAATGATTTAAAACAAACCTCTGCTGTTGCCGCTCTGTGTTCTATTTACCTTTAATAAAAGGTGTGAGGTTTTAGTGCTTTTCCAGACAGAAGGCTGATAAAGAGGACGGGATGTTCTGCAGTATTGTGTTTCTCATGCTCCAGAGGAAACATTATGACAGGGAGCTCCAGGGAAGGCTTTCATCGAGCGATGCAAATTCAAGAGGACTGACTCTTTAGATGAGAAAAACATTTAGATCACAACACCCTTTGAATCTGTAGCAGCTAGAAGGATGTGCTGTTATGTTGTGTAGGTTTAAAGTTGGACCAAAGTGCAGGCAGGAACTCAGGATGAGCATGGTGAAGTATTTAATAAGAGAACAGAAAAACTTACAGGTCCTCAGCAGGGCGAACAGGATCTGGATCACAGACAGAGAAACTGGCAGTTTAACAGAAGAATCCAGCAACAAACCAGTGAGCTTATATACTGAGGCAGGGGTGAAAAATGACAAAAGAACCTGAAGAGCTTATCGCTGGAGATATGGAACAGCTGTGGCAGAATGAAAGCAGGGGAGCTGAGGAGAGAGACTAAGGGTGTATTCACACCAAGAAAGTCCTTTAGTCCGCTTGTTTGGTCCGGACCAATAGCGGACTTTATTGTTTTTGTTTGGTGCGGTGTGCTTTCACATTGTACTTTTTGCAAGTGAACTATTACTTTTAAACAAAGCCACGCGGATGATGATCGTTGCTCCCACTGGACAGAAATGACGGGGGCGGGACAGAGCACAGACCCTGAAATTTAGGAGACATGCCATTAGCGTTGCTAAGCAACATACAGCTTATCAGGTATGATTTCAGTACAAACGTACACCTTTGCTACCGGCTCCGGTGGCTTGTTAAGTCAAGAGACGAACGTTTTCTGTAGTGGGTTCAATCGGGGCCGATTCGTATTCAGACCATAAGCGAAACCCACCAGAGTCCGTTTGGAAGCGGACCGAGACCACCTCAAAAAGTGGGTCTCAGTCCGGTTGTTTGGTACAGGCCAGGGTTCGCTTGAGTGTATTCACGCCTGCACAAAAGGTCCGGACCAACGGGGGAAATGAACTCTGGTCCGTTTAAAGTGGACCAAAAGTGGCAGGTGTGAATACACCCTAACTAACACAAAGGGAACTGAACTAAGGCACAACGAAATTTCTAACCAAAGGGGAAAGACTAACACTGAACTGAGAGAAATAAATCCAACTGCAAAAAGAACAGAACACAAGAATAAACTAAGAAACTAAACACAAAGGAATTAACTAATATGGGAACACCTTAACAATGAGGAAAACTCAAACACAAATGAAACCCTGACACCCAAGGATTGTAACAGTTGCAGACATCGTTTTGCTTTTGGGTCCTTGATTTATCTCTTGCTTTCCCCATGTCAGTGTTTCTTTTTGTTATTTTAATATGTAAAAAAAAATAATAATAATTCTTAGTTTGAAGACCATGTTGGCTTTTAGCTCACCGTTCTGCTAAGTATAGGTGCAGATGGGAATATACTGTTAATTGATTCACAATTTGCTTCAGCATCCTGTTTATGATTGCTATTTGTACAAACCATTGGTTCTAATTTTTCAGAGATAGGCAAATTATATTATGATGCTGTATAGACATGCGTGTGCGGTGAACTAGAGGTCAGTGGTGAACAGAGTCTAGTTCAGGGTAATAGTTTAATAAACTGGAATGACAGAAAGTGACTTGTCTCTGTCTGCTAAAACATGTTGGTCAACGGACTGGATTTTCCTCATACTTTTGAACAACTGAGCATTAGTGTAGCACCAGGTCAACTGATGTAACCCTGTTATCAAAGGCATCTGTGACCTTTAATGTCATTGAGACATGTGATACAAGGCCTGTATGGTAGACGCGCGAATTTCGTTAAATATAATGAGATTGTTATGCTACAATGTTTATGAACTAAATGGTAGCCTTGGTAGATGGTTTGTGAGTTTATTACATCAAGTGGTAAAATTCTGGTTCTTTTCTTACTGCGTTTTGTACCTGTAAACAAACTATGTTGTACGCAGGTACCTAAACCATAGCATGTCATTTTATGTCTCTTGGTAGCTGAGTATGAATTGTGGATGCAAATGGTAAAAAATATTCAATACTAATGTATAATTTAATTTAATTGTATAATATTTTGGATACTCTTAAATTGTTTGATATGAAAGATCTCCCGCTTTGACAACCAACAACCATACGTTGTAGCAACCATTTAGTTGTTGCAAAACATCTCGTGGCAAACAACACTAAAACTAAAAACATGAAACTTTATTGTCTCCAGATATTTAGTTTACATGGATTAACTAAAAAAAGTGTCTTGTTCTTATTCTCCACTTTCTAAAGTTTTTATAAAAAGGGTTTTCTTCCCCAAAACTCTGTATGTGGACGGAGGTGCTAATGCAGCAGGAATCTGAGTTTTTTTAAATATCAGTTTTAGTGCAGGAAGGACTGGACTTTGGTTGGGCTAGTGCAGTGGTTTTCAAAGTGGTAGTCGCAGCCCCCTGGGGGGGCCCCTGGGGGGCTGCCGAAGTGTGCTAGGGGGGGGCTCAGAAAAGTTGGGGGGATGATTAAAAAAAACACTGTTCTTATTCTCAACAGTTTGTAGAATGTTATTCACTGGGATTATAATTGTGTTAATATATTTTAATAATATTCTTACATGAAAGAAATGTATTGATTATTGAAAAGTTAATAAAATAATTTTTAAAAAGTTGATGTTTCTTTACATAATTTTTAGCATCGTCTGTGGGTTTACAGAAGGGGTTCCCCGCCCAGAAGCTAATGCTGTTTTGGGGGCCATGGTATAGAAAAGTTTGGGGACCCCTGGGCCAGTGTAACCTTGATTCTTTTCGTTTTTGGTTGTTCTGGTTGCTCAACTCATCACCCCCTCCAACACCTGTAGAATGATGGATTTCACAAACTGAGTCTTATAAATCTCTGCTCCGGTGACAACACAGCAAAAGAATCGGCTCTTTTTATAAATATCCAGGTTAGTGTGGATAGGTCGTCAGAGTGAAATTTCTGCCTCTGCTCCCCTGTCATCACCCTATCTGGTTAGAATCGAGTATTTATTTAAATGGTCTGTCATTGCTGTCCACCTCCACTCATCCATGTGCTGGCCAACACGTCCATCTCCCTCTGTCTCAGAAGACAAATATTTGCCGGCGATGTTGACAACAGGGGAGTTTGTCACTTTGTGACATGACTGGGTTCCAGTAAGTCCATCGGTCCCTGTGGTGAAAGCAACTATAGTCCCACTGCTGCAATTACAGAACACTGAAACTCCGACAAGCACAGTGTCGTCTCACCTTCCAGAATCAGAATCAGAATCAGAATCAGCTTTATTGCCAAGTTTGTACATACAAACAAGGAATTTGACTCCGGTACACTTTGCTCTTTGGTTTTGTTTTTGCACTACAGAATATACATATTTACAATGTACAATATACACATATATAAATAAAAAGGTGCATTTGCAACATCTGTATGCTGTTGTTTTGTATTTTATTGAATGTTCAACAGAGAAACAGCCTGGTGAACATATCCTGTCTTAGATGCACCATTTAAAGTTAGCCTTAAATAGAGACTAATCTGTCAAAATCTGAAGCGTAAATCTATCTTTTTCTTTATTTGACTGATTAAATGTTAGAAACCTTAAAAAGAAGCAGCTCCAGGATGGGACAGCTTGAACTGTAGTAGAGAAAAGTTTGAATTAAAAACTCGTCTAATTGACTGTGTGAGGGGTTGTAGCCATGCCTCTCCCAAAGTCCATCTCTGATTGGTTGTAATGACCTTGTGATGACTGTCCCTCAGAGCTGACTCAGAGAAACAGGGAAAAACACAGAACCAACCAGAATCTTATCTGATGGAGCTGGAACCAAGCCTGATCTCCAGATTTCAGTAGTGATAAATGTTTCTGTGGCAGTGAAATCTGACTAAAACTCCAAAAGTGCAAAAGAAGAAGCGAAATGACCCCCCTGCAGATGTCTTGATCTTCTGTCTTTCTTTTTCAAACACCTTGCTGATACGGCAAATATCTACGTTTGAGTCTTCCTCTTCCTCTTCCAATGAAGCCAATTTCTGCTTAGCATTTTCTAAAATTGATTTGTTGAGCCCTAGTTAAATAGGTAAAAATGTCCAAGCAGGGCACAGTTCAAACAACCCTACGTGTTCATCTTCTGCACACACGTGTTGCAGCAAATCCAACCAAGGGCTCCTCTAGTCTCTCTCACTCCTGCCACACATACTGTACATGCATATGTTTGGGGTTTTTTAAGCCCAGAAGGAGGAGGCAGACAGAAAGAGCCACAGCAAGTGAGCCATGAAGGGAGGGAGTAGTGGGTCTCCAAATCAGGAGTTCGGCTCTGAACTGGTTTATGTGGATTTGAAGCCGGTTGCTTCTACTCACATTCAGCTCTTTGTTTCACCGCATAAAGCTGCAGCATGCCCTGGAGGAAATAACTCTTTAAGACCCACACTACTTTGATTCCCTTTTGCTCTCTTCCCCCTGGCTTATTGTTGGACTGGAGTCATGCCCCTGAAACGCGCTGTGGAGGGCTTACCTCCGTCTGCCTGCGTCTCAGTAGAAACATGTTGCAGTGGGAGAGGAGAGGAGAGAGACACCAGGACCCGAGGAGCAGAGGAGCGCTCGGTGGAGGAAGAGGACAATTAGTGGAAACCGAGGCAGAGGGGAAACTCGCAAGAATCGCAGAGATGAGTTTACCAACTAACTGTGTGTACCTGGCCCCCTCGGTCCAGGATCGCTGCTTCAAAGTGCGGAGCGGGAATATCTGTGGGTCGCCGTGCGCCGTTAACCGGCCCATCGACATCGTCCAGAAGCGCAGGCGGTAGGACAGATGTGACATCAGTCCAGATGTAGTTGTTACACAACTTGACAGTGCTGTTACACAACTTAAAGCTTGTTCCTTTACGCAGGGTTGCACAAACTATATTCATATATAGCAGGAGAAAATTTGAGTCTCTGGGATAAAATTCAAACATGTATTAAGTCTATGTCTTTAGGATCGGTCGGTAATGCCTAGAGTTATTCACTCAGCAAAGATTTGTATACGCAGTTATATTCAGTGAATTAGAATATTATTGAGAAGTTCCTTTATTTCAGTAACTCAATTCCCTAAGAGAAACACTTTATATAGATTAGTTACACTCTGAGGTTTTCAAGCCTTTCATTTCTGTTAATTATGATTTTCTTCTTACAGCCAATGAAAACATTAAATGTCATGTTTAGATTAAATTAGAATATTACATCAGACCAATAAAAAAAACATTTTAATACAATAATACGGGCATAATGAAAAGTATGTTTATTACCTGCCTTTTAATTTTCAAAAGTTACTTTTATTTCAGACAAATGAGCATCATTTGAATGCATATTCCAATTTATTGTGAATATGTCTGTAATATGTGCTGTGAAAGTAAAGCTTTTGTATATTGCAAGTTATAGAACTGGTTACCGCTTTTTATTACTTTGATTTAAATAGTTTTTTAGCTTTTTTTAACGAATTCTAAAACAGTGAAAACAAGAATCCTAATCTTAACCTCATCATTTTAAAGCATAAAAACCAGTTCAACTAAAACTAACCAAATTCAAACTGTTCTTTTCTCACATTGACCTTCCCTTCAGTTATGGTTGAAAATATTTATTCTACGCCTACCTCTGAATTGTTTTTGTTCAAAATTTACACTGACCTTGCTTTTGTATGACCCAAAGATATTTCTGTCATTCATACAGATGTTTTAGCACAACAAGTCTTTGAATCTCTTGAGTTTAAAGTGAGGTCAGACTGCTTTAATTTGATTTCCTAAAAACCCAGATGGTGTATCAACTTTCAGCTCTTGTTACCTTTTCATGTGGTTACTCTGCTTAATCACAACCTCACAGACTGGGTTTGCTGAACCTCTCAGGGTTTTGATTCACATTGCAGGTTAGAAGTTTACATGTTCTTGTCACTGACATGAATATCATATCAATTTGAGGCTTTTAATTATTTGTTTGAACAATTCTTCTCTACAATATAATTATTTTACAACATATAACTTCAATCGATTGCCGCCAAGGACCTTATTCCTCTAATTTTCAACAGGGGAAGCTTAGTGTTAGCCTGCTTTGTCCAGAACTACACCAGTTTTGATATGAATTTAAGATCATTGCCCTAATGCAACATTAAATCTTGTCTAAGTTTTACTCTAAGTCTTGGACGTTTTACTCTGTCGTCTCCAGTAAAAAGAAATTGGTCAGAGTTTTTAAAAACAACACAGGACGCACCAAAGCTCAAGCCTATCACAAACTGGCAGATGCTGAAACACCAGTCTTACTGTCAACAGTGAAGCCAGCTGAACATTAATTAACCAAGAGAGTTCCACCAACAAAACGGACACCTTCAAGTAAACCTGAAATCTGCAGCATACATGGACCATCCAAATGCTTCTGGAGAAAAGGTTTATGGTTAGTCGAGACAATGACTGGGCTATTTGCACAATGACAAGAAGTATGTTTGAGGGTTCAAGGAGAGTCTTTAAAACATACCGACACTGTACTGAACTAACTGTCCAGCATGGTGGTGGCAGCATCATGCTGTTAGGCTGTTTAACTGCCAGTGGATAGAATAATGAGGCAGGAGGTGTACCTCTAAATCAACAGCTAGATAACTGAAAGTTGGACACAACTGGGTGTTCCAACGGGTCAGTGATCCATAACACACATCGTACATTTCCAGTAGATAAAGCAGGTTGACAATAAGCTTCTGGAATGGCCCAGGACTCTACCATGCTGAACATTTGTGGACGTAAAAGCCAGGTCTGTGCCAGGAAACCAACTGCTTAAAATGAACTCTACAATTAAGCCTGAAGAATCTGAATCAGCTTTATTGGCCAAGATAGTGTGCACAAACAAGGAATTTGACTTTGTTTTCAAGCACTCACAGCTAAAGACATTAAGTGTAAATATATAAAATTTACAGAAGATAAAAATAAAGTATAAAGGAACAGTATGTACATGTATGTGTATTTACCGCCAAATATTTTATTATAAAGAAAAGAATAAAGGGAAAGGCAGGTTGTGGTAATGCAGATATGCTTAATTTGTTTCGCAGCAATGAAGCTAAATATTCAGGCCATAAGGTGTGCATTGTGTTCAGAGTGGGAAGAAACTATTTCTGTAAATGTCTAAACAGTTTGTGTCTGGGATGTGTGGGTTCTACAGAGATGTTAGCTGCCCTTTTCCTGACCCTAGACCTGTAGCGTTGGATGGAGGTAAGGTCAGCCCCAATGATCCTCTCTGCAGACCTAATTGTTCATTGCATTCTGGACTTGTGCTGTTTTGTGGATGAGCCAAACCACACAGCCAAACAGTGTCTGTTTGAGGACCAGCTCAGATTCTGAGAAAGGGTGGTTCTTTGGAACCAGAAGTGATCCACAGTCGAGTATGGATTCAGAGTATGCTGAAGGCTAGAAAAAGTATGTAGTGACTGTGCAACTTGCTAAGGGACTTTCATCCAAATATAGCAGATTTGTATGTATAAATTTGATCCTGTATGGATAATGGATAATGACCCTGTATTGGTTAATGAAAAGCACTAATTTGTTCGGAAAACATTGAAACTTTATTTTGTCAAAGAAGACAATTTTAGATAAAGGATAATCCAACATCTTTTAAAGCTCTAAAAGTAAAGACATTCATGCTGGTGATGAGTTGTTGGAAATTTCTATTATTCATATTAGACATCATTCATGGAATGAGCTGTGACGGATCAGAGTCTGAGCCAGTTTAATCCAGGACATCAAAACCCCGACCTGAGTGTGGATCAATAATTTATCTGATAAAGAAATGGAGCGAGAAGGTTCAGGCCAGTTGAATCACCACAGTTTGACTTGCTCCACTAGTGAAGCGATGAATCATATGGACTGATGTGGCTCTTTGGAGTTTATGAATCAGTTTCTTATGAATCAGTACGTTTGTTGGAACAGTACTTCACAAACTTTTCAACTTCTTGTTTAATTCAGCTCAGTTTTTTGACAAATTGTATTTAAATATATCAATATTTATTTCTTATAAACATTTAAGGCAAAATTGAAACAAGAATGAAGAAACAAGAATTAACCAAATTTCACGGGTAAAGGGAAGCAGAAATAAATCCTATAGAACCTCCCTCTTATATATTAAAATGCCACAGCACCAATACCACCAATATCCAGCTTATTTTATAATTGTAGTCCAAAAACATAAATTAATTTCCATTACAAAAGAAAATGGAATTTACTTCACAAATATCATTGAACACTGAACCTTGTGGGACTCCACATTTTATGATTGAGCTCTGATACTTCATCTGTAAACTGATCAACCACTTATGAACATCTTTAAATCTTTATTTTATGCTATTCTGAAAATAACACTGTGCAACCCGTAATACTTAATTACCGTAATAATTAATCCCATTGTGCAAGCACTATTTTAACACTATGTAATAGTGTGGCACAGTGTTTTTATTGACTTCCATTGCATCTTGAATTAGATTTGCATGCCTCTTAATTTTGTGGAGCTTTTTAAAGATAGATGACAGCCACTGAAGAAGTTAAAGTAGTGATGCAACAATAATTCGGCCAATTTTCCCAAGATTATCCCAAACTCTCCCAAACACATCACAACTGAGAACTCCATCCTTTTTAGCATTAAACTATTATGTTGTTTATTGGTCTTTGTTTTAAGTTTCTGAAAAATCTGATAAAGGGTAGGGATACTACGTTTCATGCATAAATGGCCATGGTCTTGTAATTTCTTCATTTTCTAGTGAATTGGAAACCACTACCTCTGTGAACGGGTATTTGTTACAGTCCCAAAAAAGGAAACCAGAATTAGACAAAGTTGTAATTCACATTTCGGAGCTCTAAAAGAAAGCTGGAAATCAGTAAAGAACAGTAAATCCTGTCCTCCAATTTCAAGTAAAACATGGTGAAACTCTGCAAGTTTTAACTCTGTATTAGAAGAATGTGTTGGTTAAACTGAAACTAAAGTTGTTGTCAGTGACTGTGGGATGGCGACACTGGGACCAGATGTGAGTCTCCCTCCTTACGAGTCACAGAAGGAAATACTGACTGTGCGGCTGACCTTCCAGAAAGTAATGACGCCATCAGCGGGGAGGGGGAAGGATCAAAGTAACTTTATAATGTCAACCCTGTAATAAAAAGGAAAAAAAAAATCAAGGGCACATTGCAAACGAACGCTGAGGCAAACATATTTATAGGTATAATGGATTTACCACACGAGTCTAATGGTGTTGTCAAAGGGTGGCAGAAAGAGCAGGAGTGATACATGTAGACTTTTCCTGTATTTTCAGTGGAAATAGTGGAAACATGGCATTAAAGTTAAAGTTAAAGGAGGTGTTTGTCATGTGAAAAGGGATAATTAATGGTTAATTATTTCCCTGTTCTGTAATGTTGCTCTTATGTTGCCCACTTTTTTGGTTTGTTTTGCAGTTAAGATATTTGGACACTATAGGTATGATTTGTAATACTGATATGTGCATTTTTTTAAATAATTACTTAATATAATGATTTACCTTTAGTGCTACGGGTAGGAAGGTCACAAATAAGACAAAAGGATATACTTAAAACTTTATGTTAAACAAAATGAAAGTCGCTGCAGCATATTCTTTCTCATACTAAAAGTATACTGACCATTACTCTCAGTCATTGTTCCAACAAATACTACAGAAACAAAACTTCAGATGTTTTATTAATTTGTAATTGTATGATCATTAAATTATTCTCCTTTTCAAACTGGAACTGATACAAATGTTAGTCATTGCGGGATGACCTGAAAGTTTCTGCATCCTTAACAGTCAAGGAAAAGGAAGAGTAACAGTTAAGCTAAAAAGTTAAAAAAGCCATCGGCAGAAAAGGGGAAGATTTAGACTAACAGACTGTGAAAAGTTGCTGCTTCTCTATGTTATGCTGGTTACATTTGGGCATTTTATTGTAAGTCAGTGAGGCTTGTCATCAAAACCAGAAATGTTGACATTAAAATTCATGTTTAAAAACCCTAAAATTATTTTTAAAGCTGAGGTTTTCTTCTTTGTTTTAGTAATTTCACTGTTGCTTTAGAGATTGACATCAAATTTACAACCAACAATAATATGACAGTTTTTTCCTTTGTTGCTGTTGGATTGGATAGAAACTGAAATGAAATTAAAAAGGACAAAGTAACTAACAGAGAGCAGTTTATACAGTTGAAACCAGATCCTTAAACACACTCTATAACCTTTTTGTCATATTAGGCTGTGTATTTGTCAGACCAACGTGCTGATCAATGCCCGGCAGCATGGTGAGTTGCTGGTTATGCACCCGTTTAGACTTTTTACCTTCAGGTGGCCACTACAGAGCACTATTTACAAAAACCAGCAACCACAGAGACAGTTTCTTCTCCTACGCTGTCTCTCGGATGAACACTTAACAGTCAAAGTGCTCAGATCAATACCATGCATACTTGGCACTAAATCAACCATGTTTTTCTCTTTTGTAAAAACACTGCATATGTACATATTTACAAAACTATTTTTTATTTTCCTTCTCTGTAATATTTCTGGAAACAAATGTCCTCATTGAGAGCAAAGTGGAATCAAAGCCAAATTCCTTTTTTTTGTGCATAAAATTGGCAAAAAATCTGATTATGATTATTTTATGCAGTGGATGTAAACATCGAGTTTCAACTGTACACTCAGGAGGAAAAAATGAGTAACAGAACAAACATGGTTATGATTCACAGTGAACAAACACAGCTGAGCAGCCCAGTAGTTTACAGTCTATTGGTCCTTAAATCTGTTGTGTTGTATTATTAAATGTTAATTAATTCTACTTGTTTTTAAAAATGTTACCTTACTGTGAGAGTGAATAGGTCATTTCTTTTTCCACCTTATTTTTCTCTTATGATTTCCAACTGTTACCAAGCAATAGGAGGTCACTTTTGTACCAGTTTTTCGCCATGGCTGTCTCACAGACCACCAATGAAATTTCTTGTACATCATCATACATCATTAATATTCCCAATGAGATACAAAGCCTTAAACCTAAAACCCGTGTCATCTAAAATCCTTACAACATATCCCAGTTTGGTGTACAATGCAGTCTAAACTACTGCCCAGAAAAACAGTAATTTCCCGAATATGCTGTTTGTGTGTGTAATAATGCATTTCAACAATACATTACACACTTCTACAGGACATTTTCTCCCCTTCATGTCTCTGACTAGTCATTTCAGTAGTGTATGTGTCTCCTTAGCGATGATGATGATGATGATGATGATGATGACTGAAGTAAGGCTCTGAGTTGTTATCATTAATCTCACAGCAGGGATTCCCCATAACAACCTGACTCTTACTCACACAGTCAGGATGAGCTCTTCATCCTAGGAACAGTTTTGTGTTTTTGACTTTTTATTTCTTTTTGCATTTTGAAATGTAGATTAATAGAAGGTAAAGCAGTAAATGGAGGTCAGCTAAGATGCCTCCTGCAGCTGGTAGCAGAAGGTCATAGATATTCTGTATTGGTGTTTCTGTCATGGTGATTTATGTTGTGTTAGCGCTGTCTTGGGCTTTACTCTGCAAACGTCATGACAACTACACAATGAAGGTCCATGGCTAATAGCTACTCTCTTAAACTCAGAGCAATAGTTAAAAAAGTTTCAAACAGCTAGAACTGTTACATACTAGGCTGGACAAGGAGTCAAGTTTATTAGTTTACGTTACAGAACTGCAGCATTCAGTTTTACATCATTTTATAAAATAAAAGATTGATTTCTTCTAAGGTTTTTTCTCTTACCTTAACCAAAATAAAAGCCTGATAAATAACTGTTTGTGCAAGAGATGAGGCATTTACAGTTTTCTATTAGGTTTGACCTGCCTATTTTATTTTCTTAATTTACAAAGATAAAAACAAAGATAAAAACAGGCTCCAGGTACTTAGACAGAGGGGATTGTTTTGAATCTTAACAGAAAATAAAGGAATTAAAATAAGCTACATTGTATATATCCTTAACCTCTACATGATTTTAATTAAACTCCAAGAAAGTTAATCAAAGTGCAATCTGTTGGTTTATGGGTTAACAGAATGAAAATAGTTGACTGGAGTTTTTAGATTTGATGCATTTAATGAACAGGGCAGACTATCTTCTCATTATTTGACCTGCAAGTCACAGATCCCAGTCGGTCAACAGGGCATAAATTAGTCAACCTTTGACCAGTTGATTGGTGCATCTCTGCTTTTGACTGTGTGCAATTTCTTGAAAAATTTTGCAACAAGTGCTACTTACATAAGGTGTTTAATCAGAATCAAATTATCTAATATTTTCCAGCATGAATAAACCGACAGATAAATGTCTTGTCAGATGAGAATGACAGTGACTCTCTGTGCAGGCATCTACTGAGCTGCAGTGTTCACTATGTGACCCTTGCAGATACTGAAAAAGGAAAACCGACCTTTGATTTTGATGCAACAGGTTGTCCCACCCTCTGTGGGCTTCAGCTCTTGTCAACACACCACAGCGGGACACACAGCTCACCCTACATGAGGTCAAAAGTCAAAGCTGCCGGTTCCTTGCAACATGGTGTAAAAAGGTGGAGTCACGTTAACTGAGGCGCTGAGATGATGTCGTGCTCACAGTGATGATGATCAACTGTGACTATCATCATCTCTCTGCCGCTCTTACTGGTTTGCTCATATATTCTGAAAGCACTAACAGTTTCCCTGCAGCTCCTTTAGCTAAATTTCTACTGGAACAACCTAATAGCTTATATCTGCTACATGTCAGTCCAGTAGCTGCACCGACTAAGTTATTTCCGAAGAGCTAAATGGATGGGAAATGGTATTTTCCCAATTCCTTCTTTTTTTTCTTTTGTCATGCTTACACCGATTATCAATCAAACATTAAATGTTATGCATAGATGATCTCAGTGCATATTTGCTGCATTCAAATTCAAATGATTTCATTTATTGGAAAAAAAAACATCCAAAACAAACATGGCCCTTTGTGGAAAAAGTAAATGTCCCCCTTGTTAAATCTTAAACTTGAGCTGTGATTAACCACATTTGTTTAGTTTAAACACCCAGGCTCGATTCTACTGACCTCAGTCGAATAAAGAAATAATTTTAATAGAACCTGTCTGGCAGCGTGAAGTAGGCTCAAGTAGAAGTTAATCTCAAAAATGAACAAATCATACTTCATTCTTAATAAATTCAAGAACATAAGAGACACAAAGTCATTTCTGTATGAGACTGAAGCCATTTGTAAGGCTTTTGGACTTCAGCAGACCCGCATAAGAGACATTTTCTATTTTAGGGATACAGTATATATGACCGTTCTAGAAGATGAAAACATCGTACTACAACAAAAACCCATCAAACGTAATAGTTTAAGCATGCAGTTAAAAAGGGGCGTGTTTGTAGGTAAGAACTGAAAACAGGAAGGAACAAATTGGCAATACATGTGTAAAAACTGGCCAAGGGGTGACTTGAGCCTTTTCTGGACTTATGCATATCATTACACGTCTGCCTTACTTTTATTTCCTATTTTAAAGAGTTTGAAAGAGATAAGGACCTCTGAGTCACAGCATATTTATATCCCAGTAAAGAGGAAGTTATAAGACATTGATCAACTTAAAAAAGTCAAGCATAAGTTTGAAAAATGCTTTAGTTACATCTGTGTTGTAGAAATTGTTATAATATGAGTCACTATGTAAAATGACTAATAAAAAGTCATTAAAAAGTGCTCCCTCCCTCACACCTTTTGTAGCACACTGCTGGTCAGCTGGCTGATAGAAGGCTAATAAAGCTCCACAGAGTCAGGCGTAATGTGACCGGCGGGAAGAGCCTACTTTGCCTTGCAGCTTTGGACAAACAAAAGAAAAAAAGCCTTTACACTTTTCACTCGAATTAAACAAAGGCAAATTCAGCTTTTTGGAAATACTTCTGATCACAAAAGATATGAAGAGTGATTAAATATTATAAATGACATCATAGTGACTCGGAAATGTATGATTTTAGCAGCAGGAGGAATTAAAATAAAAACAACTACATAATGTTGTACTTTTTTGTTTCAAATATTTGTGTAAATTCTGTAAAACCATTTTATCAGCCCTTGCCTTGTTTAAAACAATTATTTCTTAAAGTGGGATTTGATATTTACCGAATAAAGGTACCCTAATTAAAGGTTCGATTGATTATAATCTTTAAAGGTGACATTATGCTACTCCAATTAAAGAATAATTTGTTCTCAGGCTTTTTGGTGCCGTTAGTAAGCGTCCACTATTGATGGAAGTTAAATCATCATCAATCATGAAAATTTTATTTGTTTCTAAATCAAAGTAATTTAAAAAAAAACTCAGCTGGATTTTAAGCAACAAAAAAAGTCATTAAGTAAATCATTTTCAGCATAAAAACACACAATATGTTCAGATATTGCATTTCTGAGCTTTGTCAAATACCGCTGGTGGTAAAGGTCACCTCATATATATTTTTCATTTCGGGCTGTCATCTTTTCCATACATTGATGGGTCATTTATGATCAACATGCATGTAAAAAACTGAAATTAGTTGTGATTACAGCAAACAACTTAAACAGTGTGAGTGATGCTTCTCAGTTCTTCTTGGAGTTATTTACCTCTGACTACTTTCCATTTGGCTCTCTCACTCTGATGTTATTCTTCTGTCTTGTTGACTCAGATGTTTCCATGCTGATGCCATGAATCTCCTCAGTTTCCTCTTTAAGCAGACGTGATCTTAGACCAATAAAGAACCAAAGATTCTTCATTTATCTGTTGTTTGTATTTTTTTCTGAGAAGCCACCCGCTCGTTCTCGGTTTTGACCCGAGTTGCCGGCTGACGGG